>WMED01010161.1:0-15910 GCA_019650415.1 Pipa parva | reverse complement strand
CCCTCCCCCACTGTGCTTCTACCACAACCTGCCTCCCACACCATGCTTCCCTCCACAACTCCACTCCCACACTGTGCTTCCCCCACAACCTGCCTCCCACATTGTGCTAATATATGACATATATTTACAGAATGTATTCTTCTTTTGTAACAAAAATGCACAAAATGTTGTAACAACATTGCCTGATGAAATTTGCCATAATGTTCCTGGCATGTGGAAACACCCATGTGCCATGCAATAAATATCACTGAATTTTCCAAAGTGGTCAAGCCCAGAAGGTTATAAATATATGTGTGCCTGACTCAGAGCTTAAAATACTTATGAAAAACAGGAAATATTTGCAGACTTTGGTTTTATCTTGATTCTGAGTACTGTAGAGAATAGTATCAAAAGACAAATACCATAACACTGTCTGTTAATAGTATTAACATTTAATAAACTGTAAACTCACTTGTGCTTTGAGACAAATATTTAATTATTATTTTTCTTTATGAATATATGTAAGGCTGTGTTTTTTACATTCTCTTGTAGTATCATTGATTTTTAAAGGACAACTAAAAGCTCCTCCAACCAATTGTTGATTCTAAGGGGGTTATTGACTAAAGTGCAAATTGTCTACTAAAGGTGTGAATTTGCCTCTTCCTCATATATGGTTATTCAGCAAACTATGAGATGTCCTTGGAACAAAAAGCAGGGCTGCTCAATCCCAAACAAAGTAAATACGAAGTGAAGTAGAAAGGGAGGGGTGCTCAGGAGGAAGGACCCATTGCAATAGTGACGAAAATATGGTCTCCGGCACTCCCAGGTTAAAAGCAAAGTATTTATTCAATATCCATTAAAAGACAAGAGTCAGTGATAAAAAAGCAAGTTAAGACATAGGCAAGCACCCCCTTTACGCGTTTCGTGTAGCGGCACTTAATCATAGGAGCTGTTGCCTCACATGTGCAAAGAATAAATAGTGGAGACTTACCAGGGTGTCAGAGGATTCGAATCGCTATGCCTGCAGTCAGGATTCAGTAATGGTTCAGCCGTGTAGAATACTAGCAGTTATAAGACAGGCATGGTGCGTGTCAGGACGCCACAAGATACCAGGGTTATAATTGATTGCATGTGACTGGATCACATGACTTACCGTAGTAATGCTACCGATCACTAAATAGAACATTTATGTAAATTAGTGTGGTTCGCTCAAAAGTAAAATGACCGCTCTGCACTAATGTCCACATAGACGCCAACCCAAATTACGTCCCAAATACAAGGTAAATTCTACACGGCTAAACTATGCGATGTGGTGAATTTGCTAGCTAACGACAGTCACACACTACACAATAGATGACTACTGTCGCAGTCGCGACTTTACCACAGGAATATTGTCAAGGTTACAACTTTATTTTAGGATTATTGTCGCAGTCGCAACTTTATTATGGGAATCTGATGTTTAGTCAAATAGGAGTAGAGAATCAGGGCATAGCAACCCGAAGAGTGATGAGAATTCACTTTGATACTCCAATTCTCACTTCAGTCAGTAACCACCCTTAAAGTGCACCTGTCACCTCAAAGTTAATACTAATGTATTATATAGTGGTACCTCGGTTTTCAAACGACTTGACTTTCGAACAAATCGGTATTCAACCACAAAATCTGAGAAAATTTTGTCTTGATATCAGAACAAATATTTGGAACTCGAACATCCGAGATGAGCCGAATGGCGTTCTTTCGGCCCAGCACGCCTCACCCGCAGCATTAATACAAGTCAATCTGCGATCAGATTTCTTATGGGACAAATTGTATTGGTTCTCAACCGCACTTCCGGAACGAATTGTGGTCGAGAACCGAGGTACCACTGTATTATATTAATAATGGTGAATGTGACACAGAACGCTTGTCAAATTCACTACTGCAACAGACTTCAATGCTTGATTAATAGGTGAATTATTTGTACATGCGCTTGCAAAGAGCTCCTTAAGTCTGCCCTAGGCATCCGAATTGCTCACAAATTCGCCACATTGAAGAGTTTGCTGAATATGCAGCGATCGATAATGAATATGAAATCAAACCTTTATGCGACTGCAAGGACTGCTGTTTGCAAAATAAAAGAACCCCTTCAGATTTATATCTTGTATATATTCAGTTGTGACAAATTTTATAAAATTCATGCATTTTGTGGATTGGTATCAAGAAGAATTTATAACAACACAGTTTATATTTTTAAGGCAGGGCAAGCTATTCCCTTCCAAAGCCTTATTAAAATACCAGGTGATAAAATGAGTTAAAGCGGCATAGGAAACACCGCCTTGATTTTTGAAGGGGTTCCAATTTTTTTTTCTGAATTCAGCCTTGTTGCAACTTCAAGCTTCTGAAAGGGTTAAAAATAAAATGTAAAACATATGATATAACTGTAGCTACTGCAAAGATGTTTATTTTTTTTTTTCTACCTGAATAATTTTAGCTCAAAGGGAAACCAGTTAGACAGGTTTTTCAAATGTTACCAGAAGAAGGAAAATAAACTGTTTTGTTAAATATATTATTTTTTTGTTTCTTGCATACCATTCATAGGCCTGTAAAATATCCAAAAGAACTTACTGAAGAACTAATGTACCCTAACTAGGGAGTCGGGGAATGTGCATTGAATATTTTTCTTTTGCTTGTTGGTGCAATATTTGGTTAGATCAGGGGTTGGCAAAGTGTGGGTCACGAGTCATTTGCAGCTCTTTAGCCACCTTGTTCTGGCTCGCAGCGTTTCTCCCAAGCTCCGCCCATGACCTCCAACGGCTCTTCTGATTGGCCGTCAGCAGGTCATGTGATCGGGAGAGTGTGCTCCTCCCTCTTTGCAGCTTGAAAAAAAATTGTCGCCGCTGGAAGAGGGAGCGAAATGGCTCCCTCTTCATGTAAGTTTGCTGACCCCTGGGTTAGATCACTCTTCACTACTAAAATAGTTGTATGACCCTGGGTGTGCTCCCACAATTTTTGTAGTTTTATAGTAATGCAGATTGGCTCAGAAGGAAGGTGAACTAAAAATTAATGTGATAGTGACACCAACATACATCGTTTAATATGTTTAATACCTTTAAAAAATGTATTTGTTTAGGAGCTTTTTTCTTATATATAAAAGGCACAATCTAGATTTCTAGATTCAGTATTTCTGGATTGAGTAGGATTATTGGATTAGTAAATAGTACAAAGAATGGGTGGAGCTTGTTGAGTTCTATAAATAAAGAGTATTTACATAGAAGTTGAGTACTAAAATAACACTGAGGTCTGTAGTTTTAGACATTTCATATCTGATGCTGGTTGGAGGTGTGTGACATCACTGAATGTTAACAAAAGGGATACCAAATTCTCATTGATGTTTTTATTAAACAAGAATTGCTATAGGCTGAATTATGCATACATTTTACATTAACAAGTACATCTCTTTTAAGGATTGTAGTTGAAGGAATAGCTTTCACAGAGTAGAGATTTGTTCTTTTCTAAAATCTACAGTTATAGACAAATTGATATTTAAGAAGTTTGTAAAAAAGGGACTAGTGGAATGATGATTATGTAATCTGTAAAAAGTCTTCTTACACATGAGACCTTTCATATTGTAAGCAATGTAGGGAAGAAGACTTTCGGGAATTATCTCAGGCATGGCAAGAGATCCCACACTAGCCCAGTTTTCTCCAACACCTTTTTGGGGCCCTGGGTTTTCATGCTGCAGGGAAAATCAGAATCTTGTAACAGCACCACAGATGATGGTCAGAGTGGAAGAGCTGGAAACCAAATGTCAAAACCAAATCAGCAAGAAATATAGTAAACAACAAGCAGGAGGCTTAGGCTAAGGTTCACACATATAAAACGCTAGTGTGAAAAAAGAAAAATAAGCCAAGTGCATTTTTCTTTTGAACTTATCAGTGACAGTGTGTAAGCTCCCTCGGCGTTCACATCAATTCTCGTGTGGTCGCATTTTTGGCGCAGTGTATAATACGCCAGCCAAAATGCGACACACAGTGTTCTGGACCTAGCATATGCACATCATACACTAGTGTGTCCGGAACTACAGTATGTGAGTGCTATCGGCTTTCATTGAACCGTATTTTGTTTTTCACACTAGTGTATTATGCGCTGCACATAATATGCAAGTGCAGCGGTTCTCAACCTGTGGGTCGCGACCCCGAAGCCATCCCACTGGGGTTGAGAACCGCTCCGGCACCCGGAAGCACCCCCAGGAACCCTTCTTATAAGGGTTCCTGCGGGTGACGTCGGCAGTAAACATCATCACGTGACGCGCGGCGTGATGACGTTTTGGCCGAACGTCACCACGTGACGCGCGTACATGATGAAGTCTGGCCGAAACGTCATCACGCCGCCCGGCGCGGTATCGTCAGAGGGGGGTCGCGGTCTCAACAAGGTTGAGAACCGCTGTCCTAGAAGAAGCACAGCACTCCCTCACCCCTTCTGAGTGTTAAGGAATTGACTGACAGGCTAAATAACCAATTAGAACCTTTAAACTGTCATTCACCTTTTTTTTTTTAAACTCTGAAAGGTGTAGTTAACCCAGCAAAGGCAATTGTTAAAGAAAGGGCTGAAATATTGACTTTCTTTTTATATTGATTTGGTCTCTCTCTCATGCTCAATATCAGCGCTTGCTACTGACAGTATACACCATTAGCTGTAAGTACTGTAACTGCCCATGGTAATTCATTAACTATTAATTTTGACCTTCCTGAGATGCCGTTGTGTCAGTGACACATGAATCCAACCAGGAAGTAAACAGAGAAGGAGCTGTGTACTGCTACACAGATGGAATAATTAATACCTTTCCTCACATAAAAGATTGACTAAGTATATTAGAAAAAAAATGTATTATGCATTTACAATACACATTACTTTTTATTAATTGGGCCGGACTGTTCCTTTAAGGAACAGTCTTCTCCCCAATTATTCTTATTATATAAATAGAACAATATGCCCATTTCTAAGTAATGTTTATTACTTAATTTCATTGTAAATAGACAATGAAGCAAGATTATGTTTTGACCAAGAAATATTTAGAAATACTGAAAGAGGAAACAAAAGATTTAGCCACGTCTACTATATGTAAGGAACAATTGGCGGTAGTGTCTACTGTAGTATTCCGAAATGTGCATCAGGTTTAAAGCTAATATATTTCATTGCCTTGTAATGTTTTGCACAGAATACTTTTGCATTTTTGTATAGATTGGGTCTTTATCTCTAATGGGATTTATCAAATCATATTAGATCTGTATTATGTTTTTCAAAAACCTTTTGTTAAAGAATACCCGGCAACCCGGAAACAGAACTGAAACTCTAGGTGACCAGTATGTTTAGATTGGTGAAACAGTGTCTGCGCAGTTGAGATGTTCAGCTCACACAATTTTAGGGGAGGAAATTATGCAAGGTGATGCCAAAAAAAACTGATCTTGTGCAGTACATAAATTGTGTACCATTTGTACAAATATAGAGAGAACATAGTTACTATTGATTTTTGCATTTTAAATGACATTCTCCTGGCTGTCTATTTTATGTATTCTCTCTCAATATATATAAACCTTATTCCCCAATACAAAGCCGACTAACAGTTAAAAGGCTAGGCTGGCAATGAACCAATTAGAAAGCCAAGTATATTCTAGAAACCCCCTCACTAACCATGCAGGTGTCCATACTACTACATACTCTTACCTTATGGACCCCTTCGCTTTAGCACTACCCATACTGCCAAGCACATTAGGGGGAAATGTTAAATGATACCCAGATGCTAACAGGAGATGTTAAAATGTAAAGGTTTGGGTGTGGACAAGACTGAGCCCCACAGGAGGCAATATTCTGGAGGGGGGGCAGTTGCAGTTCTTTCCTCTTGTTTGACAATAAGTTAAATTCCAAGGAGCATTTCAGGATCTGGCAGAGTTAGCCTTAGGGTTGGAGGGTCCTGAGTGAGTACATACCCCATTACACCCCAGCAATGTCATAGCTGCTCTCCTCCATGGCTCTCAGATCCAGGTCTCCCAACAGCTTCTTGTATCTTCCTGTTGATGGCTGCAGCAGAACCCCCTCGTAGATGGCACCCTGGGCTTTAGTAAGCCCAGAAACCTTTTGTGTGTAAGGCAAATGTGCTTGTTGCTACACTGCAAAGCCTAGGGCAAAGTAAGACCGTTATTCTTGTTTTTTTAGTAAAATGATGATATAATTCAGGGACGAATCTTACTTTGCATAAACCAGACAATGTACCCATTGATACAGGACATTCATTTTCAGAGAACAGCTAGTTGTCTAGTACGTTTTGTTTGAACAGGTGTATTTGCCTAATACTGTAATGTCAACAGTTTGTGACTAGAAAACATGACTAAAGGAAAGGTTTTTAATAACTAATAAATAATAATATCTTCTATTTTGAATGCTAATCTACTTTGATAAAAATGACACAGTAAATATATTCTAGTAACTAGCATTCTAATGTGCTCCATAACATTTATGTGCATTCAAATGCATGGAAACTACTTGAAAGAACTGTTCTACTTGTTCCTAATAGGTCTGTGCATACATAAATGTGTTAGTTAGGAAAAGCATATAAATACATATATTATAGCTGGTAGGCCAGGTATATGAGTGAGCGACATAACCCAACAATTTACTGGTAGCAATACATTGCTATTGGCAAATCATCTCTGTTTAAAGTAAAACTGGGGAATCTTTTTGGGAGGGAATTGGGGTTCCAAATTTGTTAAAATATCTGCCCTGATTTCTGCTGACTGCCACCCACCAAAATTTCAAGTAACATGGGAACTACCTTGCAGGAGGGAACAGTTTGTTGAGAATAATCTTTGAAGCAGTGCAGAATTTCTAAAATATTTGCAGCCCCCGTATCCTTGCCTGCCCCCCCAGGAAAATTCTCAGATTTGCCTGACTGGTAGCACTGTATTGCTACCAGTAAATTACGGGTCATGTGACATGACCAAATGCTGAGTCAAACTGGGTGGACAACCTTGTTTGATCCTGCTGAAAATCAGGTTTGCTTTGAGAAGTGAATTTATTAAATTGTGAATTTGCATCCCTGACAAAATCAGTTATGGATATTCATTGTTTAGAGTACTGTTTCTGTATTTAAGCAAATTGTTGAATAGTCTAAATTTTTGAGCATATTCTGACCAATAGTGGTGGCATATTGTTTTTGGCATAGTTTGAGAGTGTTCTTCTCTCCTATTCGAGGGTATTTAAAACCACGGGGGAGAAATTCTGAATTTGTGGGGGAACCACTACACTATAAAGGCCTTGGGCCTATTCAACACTATTTTGTGAGACTTTGAAGCATTTTTCTTTACTTCACTTTAATGATATCCTGTCATTCCCAGTTATTATATTTTAATGCTAACATTTACATTACTAAAAAACAGACGAAAGAAAGGCCAGACAAAGAATGAGTTTCCTCAACCATTCTTTTCAGTTCACCTATGTAATGAAAGCATCTGCTTAATAGCTGCCAGTATCAACAATATTTCATATCACTACAAATTATATAGTTGAATAGTCACATAAAGGTGCGAATTCACATTTATTTGCCACTTCCTCACAATAGGCTATGTATATGAAGTGTCAAATTAGGGTGCTGATGGCAGGGCTCCTACTGACTTTGCCACACTACGCAAGAGACAGCTACTGATGCAGTCATGTTTTGCTATGGGAATCCTATTTTTAGTGAATCAGGAGTAGAGAATCAGGGGTTATTCTCTAAAGTCCAAATTGTTGCGTATATGTGCGAATTCGCCAGATAAAGACAGTCGCAATAGGTTGCTACTGTCATAGTCGCGTCTTTATAATGAGAATATTGTTGCAGTCGCAACTTTATTATGGAGATATTGTCACAGCCACATCCTTAAAAACCATAGCAGTTGCGACTTTACAATGGGAGAATTGTCGCAGTTGTGGATTTGCTATGGGAATACGATGTTTGAAAATTCGACAGTCAAATTTGGACTTTAGAGAATAAACCCCTCAGAGCGTAGCCACCCAAAGTGATGAGAATTCACTTCGGCAGTCCAATTCTCACTGACTAAGCTCTCATATTGGCTATAGAATAGTGCTGGTGTAAAGGGCCACCAGTAGCAGAATGTGCAGAGAAAAATGTGATGAAAATGCAGCAAAAATGAAATAAAAACAAGTGAATTATGGGAATTTTCTACAATGAGGTTGAGTTAAAAAAATTGATTCTGGCAAAATGTAGTGAAACGTGCAAAAAATGTAGTTGCCCTAATGAATATGCACCTGCTTTGTTTTGCATGCAACTAGCTAGTGCTAGTCACTCATTCATCACTGCACTTGCGCACAATTGTCCCTAGACAGCACTAGCTCACTTCTTCCTCCCAAAGCCAAACCCGACCAAGGCTAAAACAGACGCTAGCTGTCAACAACATAAACATTCATAGTACATGTCTATTGATAGTTGTTAGTAAGTTGTTACAATGAAAAAATGATATACTCATAATTCCTGGATACATTCCTATTGTAAAAATAAAAATAAAAAATCAATTTTACAATTGTAAATCCTTCCCCTTTGACTCTGTAGGGCCTGCTTGCTCACATCTGATTGGACTTTGTACTGTATCTGATCAATTATCTGTGAGTGCACTGAACATTCTATAAAGAACAGTGTTATAGATGTTTCACAAATGTATGCAAAATCTATAAAACTATTCAGTTACAAACATGGATAACACATTGTAAACAGTAATTTTATGCCAAGTATGAGGTTTTTGTGCTCCTTTAATGAGAGTCTGATGAGGACATGCATTGAGTACCATAGTTGTAAGCCTGGTATATGTCAGAGTGTGCCTCAATAATACTAGGCATTGTTATATGGGCAGTGATTATGATAAATACAATGCTGTGCTGAAAAAAAGAATTGTTTGGTCTACTTCCTATTTGAGATTAACGTTCACCAAAGGTCAGTGCCTCAGCATGTTAGCAGGGTTCTGTACTGTGAAGCTGAGTGTTAGTCTTGGCTCATCGGTATGTCTGTACATGGTTAGGCACCGCTAGACAATTATGCTATTAGATTTTAAGATATGTACAAATAGATAAATTAAACTTGTAGGAATAGGGGAAGAACCACTTAGTAAATGCACTATTTGCACATTGTTTGGCAGGAGGGATCATAATATTAGTTATTGTGATATTTTTATGATTGATTTTATTTTATACATTTTATCTACAGTGATGTATATCATTTGAATTCCTTGTTAATTTTTTTTGTCTATTTTACTCATTCTGTGGGCTAATTATTCTTCATTGTGACGTGCATGAATTGATACATATTATAACACTCTGCCTCTCAATTAACAACATCACACTGTTTCCCTTTATCTTTATCATTGTTTATGCATCCTTTTCACTTCAATATATTGTGAAGTTCATCATACAGTTGCTTAGTTACAAGTCCATGACAGGGACATCACATTCCTTTAGATTGTTCATGTGCCCTGGTTTTCTAGATGCAGATTAGCTGAAATTGTGTGGGGGTGGAGGGGGGCACTTTTGGTGGACACATTGCTATCTGAGCTCCCTCTTTTATGTTTTGTTTTAAATGTTCTGAGTGCCTGCATGAACTTATTTTTCTCCTACATTCACCGGCTGCTTTCAGGGCAGACCACCCAAACATATTCAGTACATCTCCCACTGCAACTGTTACTCTAGCCAAACCAGAATAAGAGAACATTGTATATTTCAACAGGCAGCAAGCACAGTTTTACATGAAAACCTAAGAACTTACTCATACTCCACAGAGACGGCTACAACATTTCTAACTTTCTTTAAACTTAAATCTCTTTTTACCAAGAAGTAGCTAATTACAGACTATAGATCATAGCAGACAGACTAAACCAACAAAATAATATATTTAAAAAAAAAAACTTTCTTTTTTGGCAATTACACAGAAAATGATTAAACCCTAAAAGAAATAATTTTCTTCCATTTGGAAAACAACAGATTTTATACTATTAACTACTACAACTACTATACAGTATATGTAGTTTGATAAGAAATAGGAAGAGGTATTATCGGTTATAAGATATGTTGTATCAGTAGAAGTATTTGTAAAGGAATGGAGTGTGGTGCCATGTTCTACAGTTAACCACATTTTGTCAGTAAATCTAAATATCTCTCTGGTGGAACCATACATCTCCAAGGAGAGAAAAAAAACCAAGGTTGCCAAAAATTTGGAACTTTTTACTGACATTTTGTAAAATATTTATGGACACAGAATTTTTTTAACTGACATTTTCATATCTTACAACTGCAGCTGTTTTAAAAGCAAAAACGTATTAAATAATAAGAAGTACGTAAGATTAGATTTAAAAGGAAGGCATTTCCAAAGTAACAGTCCCAGAAACACTGCAGCTGGTTGTAGCTAAAAGAACAGTAATCCCAAAAATTGAAAATGCCTTGAATGCATTTATAGTTACTATAATATATTCACTCAGTGCTTCCAAAAATTGTAAATTGTATAAAGAAAGTATTTAGCTTTAAAAATCAGGCTTTAAGGCACATTCCCTGTGAATGCTTTATGTAAAGCATCATAGAAAACAATGGAACTAGTGGAGTTCTGCTTAACAACATGGCTGCTATCAGTAAGGATAAAAGCAGACATTTTTGCCAATCTAAATAGCTAAATTTAGATTTTTTGGGTGTTACTGGCCCTTTAACAGATCCTTATTTTTTTTTAACTGATCTGAACTTATTTATTTTTACATTCTGTCTGTAAATTTACTGATTATTGACAACCCTGTGTCATAGTCTGCATTGAATGTTTATAATTATTAATATTTATTAATTTAGTTTTTAGATACCTTATATTGTCATTCTGATTTGGATTTCCTATAGTAAAGTGTGATTTCCCCCCCCACCCCGTTACTTACTTTCACGCTTTACTAGGGTTACTGTCCCATGGAAATGTTTTTTTATTGACAGTTTTCAAATATTTACTGAAATTCAAAATATATTTACTCAAGTTTTTACATGCCATGCAATTGCAGCTGTTTTAAGAGCAAAAGGGGGTTCAGGAATTAAATTTTATTTACAGTGTAACACAATCAGTCCTGAAACACTGCAGGGAACATTTTGTGTGTATTAAAGGACATTAGGGCGAAATTTATTAAAATCGGTAATATTACCGATATCGCAATATCGAATGGGTTTTTTACTGATATTGCTATATTGGTAACATCGATATCGCGATATCGGAATTTTACCGATTTCGTGATATCTAAATTTCTGCCGTTATGCCATTGAAATCAACGGTTTGGCCGAAATTCGATATTGGTAAAATTCTGATATCGCAATATCAGTAAAAACCTGTTCGATATCGCGATATTGTTGCTATTGCTTTTAATAAATTTTGCCCTAGCTAAAGTAGAAAAATAAAAAAAAGGACAGTTAAAATACCTTATATTGAGCCGATTGATTACAGTCACAGCATGAGCTGTGCTGCAATTAGCCGGCTCCCAATGCTTACCCCAGTGCCTCCTGCACAGAGCGCTGGCTGACACAGAAGCCATCGCGCAGGTCCTTCTGCAGCTTTTCCATCATCACGCTCATTGCAGGGAATGTTCTCATTGGCCTCCCGCAATGAATGGGATGATGTTTAAGCCCTAAAACAACCATTGTGTTACAGGGTGGGAGGAGCTGCGGCACTGGCTGCCAGTCAACCAGCGCTGTGAGAAGCATCGGGAGAATCATCACAAGCCGGTTAATTACAGCACAGCTCATGCTGTTATTGTAATCAATTGGCTCAGTATAAGGTAAGTATTTTAACTGTTGTTTATTATTTTTTGACTTTAGTTCTCCTTTAACAGTAATTTTTGATATTTTCATGAACTGGCAGTACTTGTCAGACTGGCCCACAAATACCCAGAGAAATCTCCAGGTGGACTCACATTATGGGGGGGCCCTTCTAGATCTTCAAACTGTGCTATCATCCATGTTCCTGAAAGTAGTGTAAAGCAAATAGGCAAGGCTAGGCCTAGGGGTAGGCAGCTACCTAGGGCACTGCAGAAGGGGGAGCGCTATTTTTGGTGTTCACCCCCTCTCCTTTTTCCTGTCCCTGCCTAACTCTTCCATGGCCTGGCTCTGTCTGTTATAGCGTTTAGCGATACAGTGATCCTCCCCCCAACACCAGCAAGTTAACGGCAGCTCTGGGGAGAGCATTGCTGTGGTGCCAGTGCATAATTGGAGGGCATGATTCTGAGCCAGCAAGGCATGGGCAAATGACTTTAATTGACTCTTTGAAGACCACAATAATATTTCATACAGTGATTCAGTTCTATAAAAATACCAGGTCCTATTTGTGTTAAAAGGCAACTGCTGTCAGACTTGTTGGTTTAAATGTTGACTAAAAATTGATCGGTGGCATTTCATTCTGAATACTGATTCCCAAGATGAGCTTAATGCAGTTTCATGTTTATGTGCTGCTCTCACACTATCCATTGTATAGAATTTTTTTCATACACATTATTATTTCAACAAGTAGGAGCTGCAAGACCTATGTAATGTTTGCTCATTAGGGAGACATACCATATTCTTTGCTTCAATCTACTGTATATATTGTATTTTGTTATTTATTTTTGATATTATCTATTATAATAATGTTATTTATGCAGGAGTTAGCCATATCTCACCACTGTTTCTGTGGTGTGCCCACTATATCTGTACAATTAATAATAGCCAGATTTTGAGTTGTTATTTTTTTCAGCTTTGGAAACGCACAGTATTGTTTCCCATTTCCTTTTTTAATTTTCCTACCACATTATTTATTTTGTGACTCATTGAAAACATTCAATGAAAACGTGTCTATATTGTGGCTCCACTGGTTTGTATGCATTGTGGATGATCTGTGTTAACTGGTTCATTTACTTTCCTGCAAATGCTTCTTATTGTTGTCTGTGGTACTCTTCCCACATAATCACATTACAAATATCTCTTACCCTTTTTCAAGTCATCTGTATTGTCACAAACATATTTATTAGGCGTGTGAGTGAATCCTCACTGATCCATTTTATAAAAATATGCTGACGTCTAGGTTATAACTGAAATAGTAACATGCAATTTCAGCTTGGTAAAATAGTGTAACACTGTAAAAATATTGGAAACGGAAGAAATAAAAGGTCAGCTGCTAGATCTAAGAACCCCAGTTGCAGCCCCCCAGTCTCACTAATCACAATGACTTCTGGAGACTCACATAATTTTTTGCAAGTATAAAGAGTGATGGGGCACAGCCAGAGGTTAACACAGGAAGTACCGTAGATGTTGGTCTCATTTTGACTATTTAATTCTGACTGTGGTTCCATGATCCATGTCCCTTGAGGAGGTTGAAACACTGTTCACTTTGACAGTGGTGTAAATAAATGGGGTTAATAACCCTTAAACTTTTTAAAACTGTAGTCTTATTTGTTTGCTTGAAGCCAGACATCTAGGGGTAAGTACCTATACTATAACTTCACCAAGTGAGCCTTTCTGCAAGTTACTCCAAATTTATTCCATGGATCATGTACAGGATATGTTGCTTACATTACTTTAATCATATGTATGTTTTACATCTAGTATTGCAAAACTAAATGTCATTAGGCCCGTGGAGAGTAGGGTCCTGTGTTGCCCCATATTGCTGCTAAACCTGCATACATACTGACATATACAAACAATATGAGGGATTTTAACATACAACTTATGTCCTTTATACTGTACTGTGCTATTTACTGTTACTGGCTCTAGCTTCAGCATTATCATTTATAACTAAAGGGGCCCATGGTGAAAACACTAATGGTAATGAAAATGGCACTGAATTAGCTGTAGAAAATGGATAATAATAGTATTTAACTATTATAGTTATTCGATCAATAAACCCCCCCCTAAATATATATTCAAAATTTTAGTCCAAGTAATGTAGCATGCAGGACTGGAGAGAGAAAAATGTATACACAAACGCACACATAAATATATATTTAATAGAGATTGTTAAGGAGAAACATTTAATTAATAGACAGTTTGTCTGTGCTTGCTACAGACTGGTCAGTGACACATGGCACCACTCAGTAAAATGAGACAAAGGGGCTTATTTGTGAATGGCCAAATAGTTGGGTAAAGGTATGAATTCCCCATATTTATGTAGCAAAGTTGTGGAAAATTTGTGACCAATTCGACACCTTATGACAGTCTTGGACTAAAGGAGCACTTTGCCTATACAGGTAGCCCTCGACTTACGACGTTGATCTGTTCTTACGCGGCGTCGTAAACTGAATTTCGATGTAAGTCGGATCATACGTTCATACAGTACTGTACCATAATAACAGTGTACAGTACTGTACTGCAAACACTTAACACGTTTGGGAGCCATAATGAAGGGTGTTATGGTGTGCAGGAGACTCGTTTTCCTCGTGTAACCGGGTACAGTCCTGGCCTCTATACTACTCTACTCTATATACTCTATGGTTGCATGCAGTTCGACTTACGTCGCAAAACCGTGTAAATCAGAACGAGGCGTCGTATAAAGCGTCGAAACCCCGAAATGACGTAACTCGAGGCTCTCGTAACCCGAGCACTACCTGTACAGGTAGTTTGCATATTCATCAAGCGTTGGAGTATATCGCAGTAGCGAATCTGATAAGGCGTATTTGTGTCACATTCACTAGTTTTACTTAGCCAGACTGAGGTGGCTAATTAGGGGGTTGATGGCAGGATTGACACACCATGCAAGAGATGGCTACTGACACATCTTTGCTATGGGAATCCTCTGGTGAGAAAGGAACAGAGAATTTGTGACTATCACTTGAAGTAATTTGAATTCACTTGGACAGTCGAATTCCCTCACTTTGAAGAATAAGCCCCAAAGTGTGAGCGCGTGTTAGTGCCTGAGTGACTGAGGGAGTAATGCACCAGCAAAACAATCCCACAATGCCAAGCTAACAGCACAGGCAGACCCCTCACAAGTAAGTCTAACCCGACCTCGCTGACTGCTGGTCAACCAATCAGCACAGCCAGAGGCGGGGATTGGCTGTGACTCCGCCTACAGACAAGTCCGGCCGCTAGTCGGAAGCTGTGGAGTAAAGTTTGGCTGGACTAGGCTGGGATGAGCGGGCTGGGAGCACCTGTGGAGGGGGAGACTCAGGCTGACTCTGCCGTGACGGTCCCCTCCCATCTCCCGTAGGAGTCAGAGGAAGAAGCAAAGCGGGTAAGTTGCCGCTGTCACTTCCAGTGTCAGTAAACAAGGCGCCCGCCTCAGGGCATCGGGAGACAACATGTGGGATCCGCGGGAGTTTGAGGTGCACTGGCAGACGGAGTTCCCCGGGGAGCAAGCTCCGGTTATGTCCCTGAGCACGGCACAGGAGGTGGAGCAGGAGTTGGAGCGCTGCCGGGCGAACCTGAAGAGGCTGCAACGGGAACTAAACGTGGAGCGCTTTAAAGTCGTCTACCTGGAGAGCACCTTGTCCCGGGTCAGGAGCTCGGAGAAAACCGCCAAACCGGTTCCCAGAGTCCGAACCAAGCCACCTCCGCCACCCCCTCCTCAAAGGGCCCCAACGATACCGCAGCCTCCTCTTCTCCCCGATAAGGACTACGAGGATGAGCGGGGCAGAACCGAACGTTTCGTCCTGGGAAACCTGCTCTCTACCCCCGATGAGGAAGAGGAGGGGGTCGCGTCGTTTGTACGGGATCGGGGGCTCCTTATTGGCAGGCGGAGGGACCTACTGAAGGTGCCGGGCTTGGAATCATCCAGACACAGCTCACCAGAAAGAGTCAGCGACGATTACTTGAGCTCAGACCTCGATGATGAGCATTCATTGGGTAAGTGGCAGCCCCCCATTTACCTCTGTCAGGCATGGGGTGTCAGCCCCTCATTTACCTCTCTCAGGCATGGGGTGTCAGCCCCTCA
>WMED01010160.1:0-15910 GCA_019650415.1 Pipa parva | reverse complement strand
TACAATATTCTCATTATAAAGACGCGACTGTGACAGTAGCAGTCTTTATCTGGCGTATTCACACCAATACGCACCAATTCGGACTTTAGTGAATAACCCCCTAAGTGTTTCCAACATCCACAACATCATTTTCAATTTTGATATTCCAAGTGATGTAGTATAAAAAAACTGCATACATTTCTATTGTACCTTCGCCTACTAAAGGTTTTACAGAAACCACTACAACCAATCAAAATGGATCCACTATACCGTATTTATATATATTTTCCCTGATCCTTCCTTATAAAGATTGTAATATTAAAGAAAGTAAACTTAAATTATGGATTAAATGAATAATAAAGGAAATTAAATAACATAAAGATAATTTTCATCCAGTGTTTAAAACAAAAGCAATATTTATACATTTTTAATGCCTATGGCAAAATTATATATAAATATTTCAAAGCAAACAAAAGCCAGAAAAGCAAGTTAATGTTTAATGATGTTAAAGATAATGGCTCATTTTAGAAAAGAAAATGTTTATGACAAAATTTTAGTATTATTAGTTTAGGAAAAAGAAATACTTGTCTATTATTTTATTATGATATGATATGGTATCTTTGAGGTTTCAGATATCAAAATTAACTTTATCATTCATCTAGTACAGGGGTTGGCAAAGTGTGACTTGCGAGCCACATGCGGCTCAAGTTGCCTCCTTGCTGTGGCTCAGATCGCATTTCCCTAGCTCCGCCCATGAACCTCGATACCTCTTCTGATTGTATGTCAGCAGGTCATGTGATCGAGAGAGTGCACTCCTCCCCCTTTGCAGCTCAGAAAAAAATTTCACCAGTAGAGGAGGGAGCGAAATGGCTCCCTCTGATACAAGGGGGTTATTCACTAAGGTGTGAATTCGCCTAATTTAGGTTCTACTAATGGAATAAAATATTTTGTAAATATATATGTATTTTAAAAAATGTACCTGTATACAGCTTTTCTCTCTGTCATCTTCCCTGTCAGCCTGCCTTTTCTTTTGCATTGGGTGGGCGGAGCTAAATGATGATTGACATTATAGCTCCTCCAATCAGATCCTTGCTGGATCGGGATTATGCCCTACTGGCACTTAAAGTGATAGCAAGGCATAACGGCTTCAAACACATTCACATGTAGCAGTATTACAAGATACCAGCTGGTATACATAGGGTGTATGTAGCTATAACCACAGTATAACTGACAGTAATTGGACAATAAATAAAGAGACAATGTGGCCCACACTTGTTGATAATATTTGCTAATAAACCAAGATTGTTATTTTTAATATAAATCTCCTGGCTCTGTTACCCGTAACTATAATGTACACTGAATTGTAGTGTCTTAACCTGCTGTTTGTAAGGGCTACAGAAAGATTAGACCATTTAATTTTCACATTGCCATTACGTCTGCATAACTGTGTTCCATTATTTCTGTTTTTACATTAATAAAATATAATATCAAAGGTTGGTGTTAATATTTAAATTGTAATTACACTTAACATGGTTATAATTAAGTTTCTTGGCTGCACAATATCATGCTGTTTAAGAGAAAATGTAATATGTAAAAGATAATTGGTAGAGAATGGAGATGTTTGGATTCCTTTTGGTTATTCATAATTTATTTTTTGCGACTGTAATTTAGTGAATGACAAGGGATGTTTTATACAAACTTTGTCTTTCTGAGGGAAATATTGGAAGTGCATCTCTGACAGCTTTCGAAGGGCGAAAGCTATTGATGTCGAAAAGACCGATCTCAGCTTTTTGAGTTTATCCTGCAATATTTTGAGTGGATCCTGCGAGATTATAGCTTGAGTTTTTCAATCAAATTTTTTGATGGAAAGGTAGCCATATGGCTACCTTTCCATTGAAAAATTTGATCTAAAAGCTTGAACGAGAGTTTTTCGATCAAATTTTTACTGTGAAAATACCAACTGTACATGCCCGTTATTTCTGGAATTCGATTCCTTTCTATCCTTGCCAACAACAACAAATAATCAATATTTTCAAAAGTAAACTGAATTCCTACCTCTAGGAACACGAGCATTTGGATTCATGTCTTTTATTCATTTTATCCCTAAGAAGCTAATTACCGGTATTATTATTTTATTCATTGGCACTAATTGGCCCTTGAGCTGACCCTTTATGTTATAGTACTTATTATTCTCCTGCATGCAAGTCTTCATTTCATTGAAATTGTAAGCTCTACTTGGCAGGGACCTCCATCTTTTTTGTTGCAGTCACTGCCTGGCACTTGGAGTATGTATTGACATAATTTTATGCTTGTAATTAACTTCATGTGTACTATGTTAAGCACTTTCCCATGTCTGTATTGTAGTTGCTATGATAAATTGTACAGCACTGCAAATCTTAGTGGCACTTTATAAATAAAAATATACATACATATACATACTGCTCTTGTAAAGATAAATATTATCTTTATTGCTTTGAGTAGCTCAAGATGAATGGAATTTGTCATGTGGTGACAAGCTGACTGTGGCATGAAGGACTTTGATATTTGCTTTGAAGATTTTACTTTTGTACTTTTTCATGGGACTGAATAAAAAAATTGATCCTTGGAATTAATATTATTTTCAAGAAGAATGGGATTTGGTATGTATGTATATGTATGTGTCACAGAAAGGGACTTGTAACATGAAGACCGAAACACTAATTGTAGTGAGGCAACACAGGAGGGACCATGGGGCTGGTTGCCACTAAAGGAACTGGAGCAACCAGAGCCCGTTATGCCGTTGGGGACCCTAGATACTCTTACCTGAGTACAGGGATAGGAAACAGAAAAAAACAGAGTTATAGCAGCTCCATAGTTAAAAGAAAGAGTGAAAGATTGTGGCATAAACCTGAAGTCACATTGGTGCAGTGCTATGTTTCTTTAAATGTGTGAAGCAAACCCTATAAAACAGAAAGCATGGTGTGTGTGTTTGGGGGGGGGGGGGGGGGGTAGTCTCCCTTTAATATTACTATCTCTATAAACAAACTTTCAGGCAGCTTTCTGTATCCAAAACAGATTGGTACAGCTAACAAACAGAACTGTCCTTATTTACATTGCCCACTTAGAGACATGGCAGTGGGTGTCATTGTGTGAGAGTGGTATTATATAACATTGACTTTCTCTGATACAAATGTGTTCCTCATGTTACTGAAGTAGAGGAAGTCAAACTATTGTATTAATTATAGTAATAGGCAAAGGTTGCATTAGTGATTTTAATTACCCAGAAAACGTATTTCAGTAATAAGGCAAATCAGTAAATGGACAACTTCCTATATTAATTAAATGAGTTCTGAATTGCATGATAAGAAATAATTGAACCAATGGCCGTATAAGGACTATTAATTTTATTTGAAGCTTGCATTATGCAGATTTTGTAATCCCATACAACAAGAAATGATACTAAATGAATAAATACCAATGATATATTCAATGCAAATGAGATAAGATCTGTTTGGTCCCTAGGTAACCATAATCTGAAGATGATGGTGGTCATGTGATTCTGCATTCCGTGGCTCAGCAATGTTTTTGACTCATAAATTCCCTTCAGTCTGTGGCATAGAAGTCTGACATTGCTTAAGATGGATCTTGTGTTCCACAATCCTCTGCTGTAGTAATTTTGATCATAAACATGATCTGATTTTCTGTGTACTCCTGTTAACTATTTGGTACATTCAGGTATTTGACTACTGACCTGTTCTTCATTACTAATCCAACTGTTTAACAACCTCATTTGTTGTTGATGTTAAGGGTGAAATTTATTAAACTTGGAAAGATCGCTCTCGGTCTTTCTGAGTTTACTGAGTGAAATCTAGCATTGTTCTTGTGAGATTTTTTTTCGATTTTTTGAGATTGAGTTTTTCTATCTCGGTTTTCTTTTTTTGATGGAAAGGTAACCATGCTACTAATGTAAAATATGGCTACCTTGCCATTGAAAAACACTTGAAAAATCGAGATAAAAAAACTCGATTTCGAAAAAAATAAAAAAATCTCATGAGAACACTGCAAGATCTCGTTTGGTAAACTTGGAGTGCAGAACAGTCAGTGCGAAGTGAGGCAAAGGATCCGCACATCACTTCGCACTTTGGTGAATTCCTCCCTATACTGGAGGAACAAATGAGACTATGGTACATATAGGGTATCTGAGGCAAATTAAAGTCATTTTTAGACATCAGAGCAGGTAATTGTTTTAGTTTGCATTTCTTTAACAGAGTATGGGACACATTTTAGTTAGAACCCAATACTTAAGGATGAGGGTCAGATATCTAACCTCAGAAGCAAGTATTTTAGGGGTACATTAGTAGAATGGCTACCTTTCCGTTGAAAAATCTGATTAAAAAAAAAATCGATCGAAAAGTTTATCTCGGTAAAAACTGATCAAAAATTATCAATCGATTTTTACGGATCAAACAGCTGAAATAAATCTCTCGGAATAAATTTGAAAAAGGCCGAGATTGTCCTAGAAATGGGTAAAAAAGGTTATGATGTTTAAAGATTATAGTAAACTAAAGATCCAAATCCAATGTTTGGCTGCAACCGCCAGAAAAAGATAGAGACAACACCAACTAATAAAAATTAGGAACTCAACTTTAAATATGACATTTTTACTTCATAGGAATACCTGCCATCCCAATCCAAATGTCATTTTTTGCTGTTGTTACTGACCCTTTAAACAATTAAAACCATTAAGAAAAAGGGGATAGGGTTATTCTTTCATCAGAGATAACGAAGTTTTTCAGTATCTCTCCAAAAAATACAGCTTAATGACTTCCTGCAAATCACTGGAAATAAAACTGCCTTTGTCATTGTGCACAGAATAAAATAAATGATTTCAAACTTTCTAACAGAAGGTCATAACAGAGGTTTATGATGGCATCCTAAATTGGTTGAAGGCCTGTGAATCAGAATATATTAAATCCTAGAATGACTATAAAATATTGAAATACGAGTTGGCGTCATTTAGACCTGTACATTGGATTTGGATCTTTAGTTTACTATAATCTTTAAATGTATCATAACTGTTTTTACCCATTTATACCTGTAGTTTAGTTCTGCAAGCTTTTGGTGTGTTGCATCCACACTAATATGAGATAGACAAGGTAATAAAGTAAAGGTCTGCCATACAGTAGAAACATAAAATAAACCTTTGATCAAATGAACAATATACTGTATTGATACTGATTGGAAGAGCTACTGTGTTAGGGAACTATGGGAATGGTTAACTGTTCTCTGAGCGCTGCCACATATGTCAGTGCTATTTAAATATAAATTGTCTTTTAAAGCTCTATTTAGTAATTGTTAGGGGGGGTAATCATCAAAGAGTGAATTTTGCTGCTGAAGTGAATATAAATCATTTTACATCGGTTCACTCAAAGGGGAATATTTCTAAAAGTTCAAATTACGGTATGTTTTTATTGCAGTTATATTGTGGTTTTCATCTGTTTATAAAGCTGTTAGGTTACTTTTTTTGTGTTTGCATGCTTTAAGCTAGTAAAAACCTATTACTCTGTATGGAGTCTCACTTAATAATTGGATTAGTTTCACTGTCAAAAGTTGGTATCGATATTGATATGAAATGGAAGGGTGTTGATTTCAACTGATCAGTATTTATCAATATCACAATATCAACAAATTCTTTTCTGTCCTGTATAAATCAGCAGAATTTAAAAGTCCAGCAAAATGAAAAATAAGAAGCGCTGGCACAGACTGAAATGAAACAAATGGTTCAAATGATCTTTAGAAATATCCCACATAATGTTGAAAAATCAGTTCTGCTTGTTCGCTAAACTGCATATTCACGCATGCAGTAATGGTGTGAACGGTTGTGTAGTTATTTGTGAGCATTATCAGGCTTAATAAAGTGAATAGGAGAATTGGCATATTGTCACAAATTTGAGCAATATTGAGTATTGTTTTTAATTTTTTGACCATGGGGTCACAATAAAGGATTTACAGAAAATCGATTTTACACACTGGAGTGCTGGAGAGTCTTTTTGTTTTCCATACTGACAAACGGATACGTTTTCTTCTCCTGGCACCCGAGACACAACGTGGTAAGGGATTGACAGCAGCCTTTTTTTTGTTTTGATACAAATTTGAGCAAAATAGGTAAATTGCAACAATGTAATCTCATCTATTTAAAGGAGGTAATGACACTTAACCTATCTCTTTCTGTTATAAAGACAACATACTAGTATTAGGCCATGTATAATTGTTAGAAATGGCCAATGTCCCCATTTTGTCACATTTCTGCCACTGGTGCTGTCGCCAGAGAAGAATATTCACCTAAATTAAAATAAATGTTTTACATTCATTTCAATACCAGATCACTCCTAGATAATACTGGCACTTTGTCTATAGTTTTAGAAAGGTTCCCTAAAGCAGCAGCCCCCAAACATTTCTGGATCAGTATCCAATGCGCGCTGACTGCCGCATAATGGTGATGCGCTTCATGTGCACGCATTACCATTAGGCGGTCCAGTGCCATAGGCCCACCAATTTGCCACTTTCAATCAGTGAAGCCAAATCAGCAAATACATGCCAGTATGCCTTGGTAAACGCATGCTTCTAGGTATGATAAATGCCTAAAGTGTTGTCATTTTTTCAGACAAACACAACAAAAAAGTTGTGTAGAAATTCAGTCAGTGTAAAGTCACAAATTTAACATGTGTTCACCACATTCTAGAAGATAACGGTCTATGGTGAATAAGCAAAGTTAGAAAAATGAATTGTCATAAAGTCACAAAGCTATGTGACAATTCACATGATGAATATTGACTATTGTTCTTGTAGTACAAACTTTTCTGGATATATACTGTATACTATGCTATACTCTCTTTTCCTGTGATAATAAAATCAGAGTTTGGTTATATCATCACGCTTTATAACTGCGCTGTGAATTAGCTCTTTGGCTGTTATGTGAGACTTGTTGAACTATAAATATAGTAGAAGCTGTGCTATAATATACTTTTACATGATTAATACTATTCTGATGATTCTGTAAGGCGCAGGTCATGGGTCTTGAACCGAGGTCTTCCTGGTCTTAGGTAGCAGCCTTATAGTGTTTGCCACTAGAGGGAATTTTATTTTGTTCTGTGCTGCTCTGGACTTGGCTCCACTGTTTATATGCACAAAAACAGGAAAAAGGCTGCTGTTTTCCACTATTTATATGCCTTGTGCCTAGTTGGGACTGAAATCAGCCAATCAGTTTCAGTCTTTCAGAGTGTCTGTGTTTTGGTCAATCACAGCAAGGATTCTTGTATATAAGGTTGCCAGTTTTACTCTAACCTTGCTTGAGCAAGGAGTTACTCTTCTGGAGTCCTGCCTGTGGCATAAAAACAGTATATGGCTGCACTGGCAGCTCTGAAGAGAACACCAGTTATCACGCTTTTGAATCTCCCTAGATGGCCAATGGATGTCCTAATCCCAGTATTTAGATAAATTGCTTTCCAAAGCTTCCAAAAATGATTGTTTTGGGCCTTATTAGTACAAATTAAAATAGGCTGTATAAATAATTACCTGTTATAATTTAGTATAGTTACTTAAACAATGACAAATTCAATATAAAGTTGCAAATTGTGCTCTACACATACACACAATGAAAAAACATGAGTTCTGTTATAGTAGTTCAAGAATGCATCTTGCTTTGTACAATATGTTCAGCTGCATATTTAGCACAGTGAAGGACTTAATTAGTAGTTTAGATTTCAGCATTAGTAGAGGTAAACATGCTTAGTTGATTAATTAATGTTTAAAACAAAGTTTCTTCTTAAATGCCTAATGGTGTTAGATGTCTTCACTTCAAGGCAGCTTGACTTTTAAAATCCAAAACACTCAAAATTTGGATCTGCATTTCAAAAGTATAACTTTCATGTGGTAACTTCTCAAATGTAGAAGAAACAAACTGGCCTGCTATCAAAAAGTAGCTTTTATACATGCAATTACCCTTTCTGGATTAAACAAATCTAGGCCACATACTTTATCTGTGCGATATGATGGCAGGGGAATTATAGACAATTCAATTATATTCATTTTGACCTGCTGCCTGGGGTTGCTGCACTCTACAAGGTGTTCTTCTAAATGACTGTGTCCTGCTCAGTATCTATTTTAGTTGTACCGTTTGTTTCTGGAGACAATGCTGCTCTTATGAGTGAAATGATGGGTCTGTTAATTCAATTCCAACATGATTGCTTTATCTGAATGAGCTATATTGTGCTGGTGGTGCTATTTATTTATTGCTGTCCATTAAGTAGTCATGACTGAGAGGTGAAAAATAGGTTCTGGCCTGATCAAAGATGGAACTGGTGCACCAGTTCACCTCTACCCCTCCACCATAGACATACCTACTTAGCGTCACATGGGATAACAATCAGAAGAAGCTGACACGCTTAAAACTGTAATGTTCTGCTTCTCCTGTCCACTGTGCTTCCCTTTCAAGAACTGTTTGAACTTTGCTGAGTTCTCTGGGTTTATTCTCATCCACTTATTATTTGGGTTGATCAGCAGAAGCAATTAAAACAAACTTACAAACATGGGAGAGCTCACCTTGGAAAGTGTATCTTATATTTATTATGTGGCCATAATATAAACAAAACAACAATTTGGTGGATGTGACCCATTCCTCAGATGATCATGGGCAGATTTTTCCTACCAATCAGGAAAAACTGCAGAGCAGTAGGAAATTGATATGGAGTACTGCTCATACTAACTGCAACCAACTTCCTTGTTATAGTGTTTCATGCAACCGTATCGGTCCCACACTCCAAAGACCAGCCCTGATTGCAGGTAAAAATACCCTCAACGTCATCTTTGCACTGCAATAATTTTTCAATCAGCCCAGCAAGATATCTATTTTTAGATACTTAATATAAGTTACAACTGCAGGTTGGGCAGGAATTTGTGAAAAATAAAGGAAAACCTTTGAATATTTTCTTTTACCTTTTTTGCATTACACTCCGCAGGGATTTATCCATGGCAGGGTCCTTTAAATACTAAAACATTTCTGTTTAATTAACCTTTATTGCAACATAGAACACGTAGTAAGGATATCCTGTTCCACATAGGTTAGATCAGATAATATTCTGCTATTCAACAAGACACCTGGCACCTGCTCTGCTTTGACAGTTTGAAAATAACTATCTTTAATGGGAAACCTTTATGTTATTTCTACAAATAACTTATTGATGAGGGTAAGATACATTAGCTGAGATTTTTTTTCCCTCCTGTATAGTTAAAAAATCCCAAATATATTAATCTCTAAATTGCTATGTTCCTTCTTAGAGTATTACACAAGTGCTTCTTATGTCAAGTGAAAAGAGGTTATCTAATTCTGGTTTATTGTGTCGGCTAAGGTAGAATGGGAAGAATTTGTTAGCTTTGCATGTCTTTTAAGAAATTAAACAAAATAGTTTGTAATAACTTGATCGTGTTATGGGGAACTCTTAGTTCTTTATCCAAATTAAACATGAAAGAAATAAATGTATACATTTATAGTCATGTATTTGCAGCCATTCCTTATCAGTAGTAGCCTTATGCCAGAAAGCATTATGATGCCAGGAAAATACATTTCCAGGTGGTTGCAAGGCTGCTGTGAATGTACACCACCGGCCAAATCATGCTAGGAAAACTCAGCTTAGCAAATATAAATCAGATATAGGAAAAATGCATTAAACAATACAAGTATAATATCACAAGAATACTTCACTTTATGTGCCAGGTTGTAGTTGACACAAGAGGTTGGAGAACCCTGCCCTGTAGAGCTTACAATCTAAATGGGAGTTTCTCAGTTATGAGAAAAATACAAGTTTCAGCCAGGGCGAAAGATATTAAAGTAGAAAAGACTGATCTCAGATTTTTCGAGTTTATCCAGCAAGATCTCGAGTTGATCCACCTAGATTATCGCTCACGTTTTTCAATCGAATTTTTCGATGGAATGGTATCCATACTACTAATGTAAAGTATGACTACCTTTCCAGTGAAAAATCTCGAAGTGGTTATCTTGTCGGATCAACTCAAAAGAACAAGATCAGTCTTTTTGACTTTGTATGTATGTATAATTTTATTTATATAGCGCCACAAATTTCCACAGCAATTCAGCAATACAAGTACAATACAGACATGGGAAAAGTGCATTAAACAATATGAGTAAAATATCACAAGGATACATTGCTTTAAGTGCTAGGTTGTGGTTGATACAAGGTTGTAGGTCCCTGCCCCGTAGAGCTTACAATCTAAATGGGAGGAAGACTTACATACACAGATAGAAGAACAATAAGAGCTGGACAATGTGTTGAGACATAGGTCAATAAATACAAAGAAATAGGTCAATAGATACATACTGTATATTAAGCATGAATAACTAAAGATAAAATAAAATATGTACATAAAAATCAGTGATAAAAATCAATGCTAGTGCCCCGAAAGATAGGACTTCAGTTTTTGATCATGGAGAGGCATTGTTCCTGGTGGAGACAAACGGGTAAAGAATTCCATATGTGGGAGGCAGAAAAAGAAAAGGATTTAAGACGAGAAAGGGCAGTAGTATTAGTACGTGGCATGCAAAGCTGGTTGCTTTGGGAGGAGCATAGTTGTTATCAAGTAATGAACGGGTATACAAGTGAAGAAATGTAGGCAGGGGCAACAGAGTGAAGTACCTTTATTGTCAGTAGGAGAACACTGTAAATGATTTGTTTACATATGGGGAGCCAGGGAGCAGAGAGTGATTGGGACAAAGGCTGTCCTATCTGGGGAGAGAGAATTCTGACAGCAGAATTTAGAATAGAGAGAGAGAATTCTGACAGCAGAATTTAGAATAGACTGGAGCAGGGAGATGTAGGAAACTGGAAAGCCAGATAGAAGAACATTGCAGTAGTCCAAGTGGGTAAGGACGAGAGCATGCATGAGGGTGTCTGCAGTGGAGCGAGAGAGAAAGGGGCAGATCTTGGCAATGTTGTGAAGTAAAAATTGACAGGATTTAGCAGTGGAAGGGATGTGTTTAGAGAAGGAAAGAGCAGAGTCAAAAGTCCCTCCAAGACAACGAACAGAACAGAGATTACAGGGTTGATAATCGTACCTTCCGCTTGAATGGAAAGGTAGGAACAGGTCCAGGTTTGGGTGGAAAGATAATCAATTCTGTTTTAGCAAGATATAATTTCAGCTGGTACTTGGACATCCAAGAGGAGATTGCCAAGAGACAGCTGGAAACAACTTTAAATAATACATAATATACTATAGTTTAATAACTTTCACCCATTATGAATGGGTTCATTGTTCATGTTCTGCACTGGCATTAAAGGGCCTTAGTTATATAACTGAACTTTGGCATTCTCCCAAATCTCTAAATGAATTTCTTATTCTTTTTTTGGTGTTGGTAGGAAACCCAGTCAATTTTAGAGAGTGCTCTGGAGCACTATCTTGTTCTAATTACAAATATGGGTGCAAACCTGAATAGTTGTAGCACATAGTAAGCAATCTGTGATCAGTTTATGTTAGTTTACTGCAGAAGAAATATAAAATGCTATTCTTTATGGAATACCACTGCTGTTTCTATCGCTGATTTTCAGCTAAAATTTAAGAGTGGCTATAATAAATGACTTCAGAACATTTTTGGATACAAGTGGCGCATAGATGCTTGTGTAATTATTTTCCTAACTATCTCTGTATCTCTTCAGGGTATCTGCACTTTTTTATCCAAGAAAATAGCTGATCAATAGGAGAAATCAATTAAGTAGTCTCTATAGAAACTGCAGCATAAAGTACACAGTAAATATATTGTGACCTTTAACTTGTATTGAGAAGAGAATTGGCTTTTCGTTCCAATTAGTACAGTTTTTAATACCAGCCCTTCTTTGTGAATATCATCCGCTGTTTGTCTTTCTTTCTGTTGCTTTATTTTTTTTTTCCCCAACTGCGTTGGCTTGTATGAAAATGCTAAGGTTCATTGAGAGTAATAGTTAATTGGTCTTTATCTGTAGTTAGGCTATAATTTATTTTCAGTAAGTTCTTGCTGTTGATTAAAAGGCAGATAAAAGTGCAGGAATTAACAATATTAGAAGTGTCTTTTCAGGATTTTTTTCCCCTTAAAGCTCAGTTCACACTAGCGTATTATGCGCAGCACATAAATAAGCTAGTGTGAAAAAGAAAAGAAAAATACGCCAGCGACAGTGTGAACATTCCCTTGGTGTTCACATTATTGCACTTCTAATGTGGTCCCATTTTGTGTGCGGCATATCATACACTGGGCAAAAAATGTGACGCACAGCGTTCCAGACCCAGCATATGCGCATCATGTGCTAGAGTGTCCGGAACTAGGTAAGTGCTATCAGCATTCATTGAGTCGAATTTTTTTTTTCACACTAGCATATTATGCGCTACGCATTATACACTAGTGTGAACCTAGCCATCAGTTGGATTTGAACAGGCCAATTTTAGGAAACGGTGAGCAGTGGCATGAGAAGCCAGGCTCTGGGGTATACTGAAAGGTAGTGTAATGGTATTTTGACCACACTCCTTGCACTTGCATTCACATTCACAACTGGGATGGGTTTACCACAGCTTTACTGGGTCACTCAGGGAATAGGCCCTGCTTGCACTAGGAGTAGTGCCTGTACCTTTAAATAAATGATGGGCACCAGAGGTTCTTCAAACAGGAACAGTTTATTCACAGCACGCCAAAAAGAACACACCCTTCAAACATGAGGTAGCACATTATCCATCTTAAGGACATAGAACATTACTTGGCGCATAGCAACAAGACTCAGGAAGAAGCTCTCTCCATTTTCTGACTATGCACAGGAACCGTAACTTGGAAACACTTAGAGAAATTCTTGCTCAGCATCTGGGTTGAAACTAGTGAGTACTTCTCACTCCAGGGTTTCCACTATATCCATACCTAATAAACTGCAACCCTAAGCCCTACCACTGAGACCCTGCTCTAGGTGGCTTAACTTCCATCCAAGACACTAAAATATATAAACTATATATACTAAATCCACTGGAATCCTTGTTGGGGCAGCAACCCTTCTGTAGCTAGGACTAACTATTGCTTCTGAAGTTATCTTTTACTGGGCTCTGCTTACTTAATATGCCTTACAGGTTACCTGTTAACCTTCTGGTAGAGTCCCTGGAGCCAAAGACCCACTTCCTTCCTGAACAGCAACTTATATTAACTCTGAGATCCCACCCAGTAAATACATATTCAAATACATTTCTCTTTGTGTGCAATTAATTATGTATCACCACAATATACTTATCAGGGATTATCTATTAAAAGGCAAATTCACCTAGTGTAGTGACTTTACATCTGTTCACGTCACTATAATCATAAAGACCCAAATTCACTTCTCTTTATTCATGAAATAGTGGATAAACTTGTCTAACAATTGGACAGCATCAGATGCTGTAAAGTGCATTGTGCTGTGAAGGCAGTTGGACAATAGTGAGATGCAAAGTGATGCAAAATCCTCCAGTAAAGTGTATAATTCACTTTAATAAAGTAAATGGGACATCCTCGCAATGTCCCATTAAGCATCCTTTTCTATGTCACCTTGTCCCTAGTATATGTTATCACTTGGTTGCAGGGTTTATTGGCACTTTTCAATATTAGTAAGTATGGCACTGTACTGAATTAAATATGGGATACCATGCAATAGATGGGGTTCAGATAAAACAACCATATGTATCTGGGTCAGACCCAGATTAAGCTCGATGCTATTTGAGAAAACTTTATAAATAGGGTTTACTTACACTTAAAGTCAGGTACACACTGGCATATTTGCACTAGCACATATGTGCTGTGCTTGGAAAAACAAAAAAACGTGCACCGCTAAACCCTATGGCACTTACCTTCCTCTGGCCACACCATTGCTGAATGCAAGCACATGAATGCTGGAATGCTTCTTGTCGAGTACTTCCTGAGTGTAAGTATGCAACGCGAATAATGCACGCAGATAGGAGGAGCCTTGAACACTGAGGGAGTGTTCACACTGTGTCTGGTAAGTACAAAAGAAAAACGCGTCCCAAAGATACGCTGGCCTGAATTTTTCTGGCATATTTTCAGGACGCGCTTTTCTAAAAGCGTAGTGCATATGTGTGCTAGTCTGAACCTGGTCTTAGTCAGTAAGGCCCTATATTTTATATTATAAATAAGGAAAGAGCTCATTTAAGTACAAAGGACACATTTAGCCCCTGCTATTTGGCAAGGTTTATATTCCCTTTAATGCTACTACATGCTTTATCTCTCAGAGGTTAAATACTAACCAGCAGGTCAATTGATTGTCAGTTTGTCTTATAATCTGTTTGCTGTGCAAGCATTAATCAGCTACAAGATAAAAGGCACTGTCTGTCTGAAGACAGAGCTGAGTTTTTATCTTCAGCACAATCACTTATCTTTACTATGGATACCTTGGTGAGCCAATTCCAGTAACACTGAATTAAAGAAGACACTCTTCATGGAATCCTCCACTCCAAAGTCAGAAATGACCCTTGTAGTGTATTGTGACATCCAGGCAGGGGTATATACTTGGTATAGTACATATACAGTCAGCTAAACAGTCATGGTAGAAGCGCACACACAGTTAAAACTGAGACAAAATGTGGCTGTACTGCAGCAAAACATGCATAGAGTTGCGGCTGGACAATGCAGAAAATAAAATGTCCTACATATATTTATACATATTAAACTCTTAGGGGGATATTTCTAAAAATCAAAAAGGTTTTCTCCTGGTATATTGATATACCTTTAATTACAGTAGGTTGAAAATATCAATATCGCTGTTATCGATATTTATTAAGCCCTTTCTGTTTTATTGCTGAAAAGTGATTGCCTTGTTAAGGGAGGCAAAAACCCATTATTCCCTATGGAGATGGTTTAGGACAGTGGTGGCACTACCAGCGCCATCCCCCAGAGCGCCAGCGCTGATGAGCGTTGTCATCACTCCTGCTCCAGGGGAGGAGTGCGCATGCATCAGGGGAGGAGAACTCATCTGCAGGCCATGGCTCTGGCCTGAAAACTGTCGTATCAGGTCCGCGGCCTGTACTGAAGGGAGATTTGGTGATGGCTCATGTGCCAACAGAGATGGCTCTGTGTGCCCTAGGTTCGCCATCCCTGGTTTAGAACAATTTTTATCTAAGTCCCCATTGAAAAGATCATCAATATTGATGGAAAAGGAGCCCCACTGAAAGTAATGTAAAGTGTAGTGGGATTAACGCATTGATATTGATCGATATAAATCTTTTTCAACATTGATACATTTTATATAGCATTTCATAAATTGAGGGAAATATAAAAAGCAGCGAAAAATGGCATAATGGGTGAAATTGCTTTGAATAGGTCATAATACCCTTTATAAATATCCCCCTTAGCATCATTTCTAGAAAAAAAAAATATTTTGGTCTCACTTTGTAAGACTGCTGGACTAATGTAATCTATATAATATATTATAGAATTATTATATAAATATAATTGTTTAATATATCATCTACCTGGTGCAGGTAAGTCCTTTTCAGGTCTGTACATTCAGTAACCCATCGACCTGTCGTATCAGTGCTCATGCAGCACAATAATTGCCCTTTAATAGGACAGTCTATGTCTTTTAACTCTTGAAAGCTTTGGAAAGTCTTACAGTTTCCATAGGTTTGATGTTTACTTGAGACTGTAGCTGGGAACTTCTCACTAAGGGGGTTATTCACTAAGGTGTGAATTCAACTGTTGAATTCTCAAACAGTGGATTCCCATAGTAAATCTGCGACTGCGACAATTTCCCCATTGTAAAGATGCAACTGCGACAATTTTTAAAGTTGCGGCTGTGATAATTTTCCATAGTAAAGTCAAGACTGTAGAGAAAAAACACAGGTTGTGCTGAACCCAATCCGCTCAATCCTTAAAGTGTAGTCAGGG
>WMED01010159.1:203-11192 GCA_019650415.1 Pipa parva | reverse complement strand
GCCGTTGGAGGGGGCGCCTAGGGCGCCAATAGAGCCAGAGCCGGCTCTGGGCATATCTACCATGTTAAAGGAGAACTAAAACAAAAAAATTTTTTAAAAAATCAGTGTTAAAATACTTACTTTATATAGAGCCAGTTCATTACAGTCACAGCATGAGCTGTCACCCGATGCTTCCTTCACAGCGCTGGCTGACTGAGAAGCCAGCACCGCAGCTCCTCTCGACTAGCTTCACTGGCCTCATACATCATCACGCTCATTGTGGGGAGCGTTCTCATTGGCCCCCGCAATGAACATGATGATGTTTGCATTTGTCCCCTACGGTGAAACAAGTTGGAAGGAGCTTCAGTGCCAGCTTCTCAGTCAGCCAGCGCTGTGAAGAATGATCGGGTGCCGGCTAATTACAGCACAGCTCATGCTGTGACTGTAATGAATCGGCTGTATATATGGTAAGTATTTTATCACTGCTTTTTTATTTTTTCCTTTAGTTCTCCTTTAAGAAATTGGAATTTTCTGAACATCTTTAGAAGTAAAATTAGAATTTTACAGTACATTCCCCACCCATTTTAACTTACTAAAGATTTTACTCGAATATTTTTTTTTAAGCTTTTCTCACCTAGGGCTGTAACTACATGGGGTGTCAGACCTCCCAAGTGTCTTAGATTCCACGGACAATCAAGTTTTTTGTGTCATGATTTGTTGCCCTGGGTTCCCCAAGGTCACAAGTTCCTCTCCCCTACCCTGTACCTGATCCAGGATTACTTAATAAGCATCACTGGTGCACAGCCAATAAGGAGATGGTTGGCGATGCACCAGTGATATCAGTTTAAATTTTACTGATGTCTCCAGAACACAGCCAATAAGAAGGTGGGTGGGCTGGTGACGTCACTAAAATGTTTGACCCATAGCTCCTTCCCTCTGAAGATATTTTTGAGGCAAGGGGTAAACCCTGGATTTTAGGGGACGACACAGGGTGCATATAATTGCATTTTAAAGAAGACTTATAAACCGCACCATTTTCTTGCCAGCAAATCATGTTAAATGCAGGAATAAAGGATGTTACCAAGTAGAGAAACTTGGATTAAAACAATAATGATAAAGAAGTGTGGCTGTTTTTGGGGAGAAGTTAAAGGGGTCCAGTCACAAATTTTCCACTGCACCCCACTTGAATATAATTAGACAAGGCTGGCTCAACTAACAGGCGTAAGGCCCCATGACTAAGACTTCTAGCCTTGAATTGCCCCAAAGAATACTTTTTTTGCTCTTTGTTTACTTAACATTTATGATATGTGAGTACAATAGTGTCTGCAGTCCTGCCCCATAGTCACTCCACTCTTTTCACCCTAGTATTCTTTTCTATTTTCACCCTATTAGCCATAGAATTATATTTCTTCAACACTGCAGAATTCTTGTTCATTTTAACCTGTTTTACTGCTTGATAAATAATCCCTATATGTGAAATGATGCACTGTTTTTCTTAGGGTAAATAGTACATATTTTTAGAAAAATTCTAGACAAAACTAATGATACGCAGAAGCAATATTTATTCATGCTGATGCCACATACTTAATAAAATGTCACAAGTTGCATCTCGATTTCAGAATGTCCTGTAATATCCTGTTGCCTGTTTGATGAGAACATATGGACAGAATGATCGGTGCCAGTATGTGATGAACTTTGATATCAGTGCCTACAGTACTTACTCATCTGTTCTGTATAAGGCCAATGCATGACCAGTAAAAGCCATGGTTTCTGGACCTAGATCAAACTTTCTGTATAGCTCCCTCATAGTTGTCTTCTTTGGATCGATATCATTCTGTACTTTTTCGTTCTCTTCACTGAAGTTCAAAATGAAGAGAAGAAATTTTCTAAATCGCCTCTTCTCAAAAATGCCCATTAGATCTGCAGTAAAGAAAGACCAAGGAATGTACACATAGGATGACATCACAACAAAGTGTAACACACACACACAAATATACAAGTTCATTGTAACAATCAAAGCAAAATTCAGAGATTTATATGCCGTCAGTATCTACTGATTATTCAATAGATATTCTTCATTAAAGGATCAAAATGGCATGAGACTAGTGCTTTTTTTGTAAAAAAAAAATATTTGCCGGTACACATTTTTGATTAATTTCTCATTATTCAGTACTGTACTCTGTACGCTCATTTCAATCAAAAACTATGTCATTCAGATTGCAAAGGAAAAATAAAAAATTACTAATACTGTATAAACGTTTTTTCACTTGCAAAATATGGTTTTCCTATTCCTTAACCAATTTACTTAGGCTGTATTCTATAAGAAACACCAAATTTTAACCATATTTTCATCAGCCATGATGGCTCGAGTTCATTCTTTACTGTTTCTGTCAATGGCTGATCGCTGACCTCCAAGTATCCAAGAGTCAATGTACTTTTTTATCATTAACACTAGCTGATGCAGTTTCGATAGTTGAAGAACCAGTGGCCACGTTCTGCTCTGTCATCTGACTTGTTTCTGTCTCCATGTCTGTTCGGGGTTGTTTGCGTGACGGAGCCCGAGAAATAGTGCGTTATTTTATCCATAGACTACAAGTTTCATGAAACAAAACCTGCGACTGCCCAACCGGATATACGTCAACGTCAAGTGCAGGTCACACTACAAATTGGTATGGCCCTGTTTGGGCCATTATGTCAGCAAAAATTGTATTATTATGTCAGCAAAAGTCTTTAGATTTTCCGGTACACCGTACCACCGCGTACCGGCACAAAAAAAGCACTGTATGTGACATATTCATCACATTTACTACAGAATTGGATATAGTTGAAATTCATTATTAGACTAACATATTTTTAAGAATATATATATATATATATATATATATATACCGTACATTCCTGCAGGATTTTTTAGCAATATGTGTTTTTAACTTTTCTGTGAACCTTCACCAGTTTTAAAATAAAGGCTTGGCCTGATCACTGGAAAGATAGTGTCACATTAGTGTAACAACAGAGTACTACCCAGACACTGTATAATCAGGGCTTTCTACAAATTACACACAATAACGTTTTAGGTCCAGCTACACCTCCATGACCTTTCTGAGATACTTACCAGAAGCCAAAGCTTCTTCCTCAGTGCATGGGACTTTGTAAATTTTTCCAGCTTTGTAGACAAAACTCCCTTCAACCACTTTGAAATCAATATATTGGGTGACTTCTGTATACATAAGTATCTTTAACAGCTGCCCTAACAGAATCAGGAAGAAAAAAAATGAAATACATTTGTGTTTTTGAATTCTAGAATATTTTCTCCTCTGCTGAGCTTTGCTAGACGCAGAATATATACCTGAACACTTACCCAGTGGTACTACCATAGTCTAACTTTTCTTTATGTCCAAGCATTCATGTCTTTAATTATTACTGTTTACTTGAACCCTGAATACCTGGCCATACCCTGTACTGAAGAAATATCAGCGTAGTTTTAGATTACTTTGTGTTGTGAAATATTAGTCATAATGACCACTGGAGCCCTTCAGTTCTTTTTGCTTTGATGTAATCTCAGTCTCTGCACCCACCCAAGCTACATCTTAGCCTGCACAATATGCAGCCGGTCAACCCAAGTCTTTGGAGTATAAATGAACGGCTACTTAAGAGGGACCTGATAAGGCATGGAGTTGGCATATCAATAAATTATTAATAGCTGCAGCAAAAAAGACGATTCCATAAATTAAATTCCAGGTCTGTCTCCTCAAACGTACTAGATGGCTAACTCTACAGCACGGTAGCTGCATAAAGCCTCAGCAGGTCAACCCTTTCACCAAGACTGTCATTACAGTACATTCCTGCAGTATTTCTTGATTGTCTCTTTGGTTTTACCCTTCAGCAGAACAGTTTTTGCCTCAACTGGCATATGCTATATGACCCAGCCTGTGACATAAGCCACAAATTATCCGGAAATAACAACAGTTCTAGGTGGCTGCAAGTTTAAACAGATTATCTTCTACCCTGTCTAATGACTATCAATAACAGTGCTAAATAGCTTATCACAATAGGAGCACCATCCCCACCAAAAGGGGAGCGGAATCAAATCAGAACCTTTCCCTTATGTAAGGAAGAGGGTTATATTTAGGTTATTTCAACCAGTGCAGATAGGAATAAAGAGGCAGCTTAGATCTACAGTAAGTGAACTGTATTCCCAAATGGTGGGAGGTGAACATTTTCACCCCTTAGAGATACTCAATGTAGGCCCTCACAGATGAATTCTGCAGTAAACTGTTGCCAGCCATTGACTATGAGTTATCACTCAACCTTGCTGTGTGTTATTATTAGTTGTTATATTTTGTGTGGTATTACTTTATATTGCTACTTGCACTGTCTGCCTTACATTATAACAACTTTTTTTCACAACTGTGCAAATCTCCAGATCCCATACAGTGTGTAGGCCCACTTTATTAATTCATCTTAATTTTCTAAATGAGTGCCCCTACTCTGCAGTGTGGAAAACCTTAGCGGAATGTGTTCATTGTGTTGCCTATTTATCAAGGTCCCAGTAAGTGTTGTGGGTCTGCATAATTACACAAACATCACACTTCATTCAATAATTTGTTTAGTTCAAGCGTCATTATTTGGTTTGAAGAATAGTTTTTCATAACTAGTGGTGCTTTTCTTGTGCAGTAGGTGGAAATTATAGATAAAACCAAAGTTGAGAAAAAGAATAACGCAAGTGACAAAACTGTCAAAACCATTATTTGAAATGCAATGACTTTTAAATAAATTAACTATAAATAGCAAGCTCACATTATAATCACCAGGGACAGTTCTACACTTTTTCTTTTAAGAAACATGTGATACAATCCCTTAAAGCTTTATTCATACACATTCTTTACCATTGCCTAAGAAAAACTTCGGTATGAGATCCACATTCCATTCTTTACCTCTTCCCATTGGCTCTGGAGGTCCAATGACATTAAACCTTCGATACAGCTAAACAACAGGTTGGAAAAAAAGATTGATAATTCAGTGAAGTGTAGGATCAGTTGAGTAATATTTGCTGTAAATCTGAGCCTCAACTATTGTCCAAACAACAAATAATCATCAGTTAAATGCCAATATTTTTTTTTTTTTTAACTTTTTCTTCACTATTAAATTTAAGGTATACTAGTGTACACAGTAGTAAGGTTTTAAACCAAGTACACTGCTTCAAAGAACTGAGATCTTCATAATCTGTAATGGTGGTATAGTCTGGTTATCCTTATTTCTTTGTAAAGCCCTTTTGCTATGCTGGAGTCTTTCCTTTTATAAAAGCTCCTCAGAGAGACTAAAGTTTATAAACCTTGACCTGTAATTTCACCATTATCCAGAACAAGAATAACTTTATTTATAGTGTCTTGGGTTAGTTCCTTATTAGAATCCCCTAGGATGCAATAAGTAGAGTGATGAGTAGAGTGATAGTTAGAAGACTAAAGAGTTAGTAATTCAGCAATGTGCGAAGTGAGCTCAGGATCCTTCACATCACTTCGCACATGCTGTTATGCGCTCGCTGATGTCCTGCACATGGACATCAGCAAACGCTTTAAAAGGATTCCAGTCTCGGCGAGACCAGTCAAGTCACCGCGCCGAGACTGGAGTCACTTTGAATTACCGCCAAAGTGTGAATGAGTATGTACATAGTTAATGTAGTAGCTGTAGAAACTGGGGAGGGGGCATTTTATTTCTACATGTCATTTGGGAAAATCAGAGCTATATTTTGGAGCAGAAAAGAAAAGTAGATGCAGTAGGAAGCTTTCTGTAATGGAATATGTAAAGGGGTATCTGATTAATTTTTCTTAGCTTTTGAGCATGATACCTTTGTTTGTATATATTCTAAAGCAGCTGTCAGCTGGAGATCCTCTGACAGCCATGATAGTCACTAGCATGTGTACCATCTATTACTGATTATACAGGCTCTTTCTTTTGTGAAAAGCTTAAATTAAGTTTTTTTTCTTTTTAGCAGGTTCCAGAATTTGAATGGGTTTTTCAATGGCGAGAAGACTAGTAAGGGGTTATTCACTAAGGTGCGAATTCGACTGTCGAATTCGCAAACGGCGGATTACCATTGTAAATCCGTGACAATTTCCCCATTATAAAGTCGCGACAATTTTTTAAAGTTAAGATTGTGACAATTTTCCCATAATAAAGTCGCCACTGGGACAATATTCTCATTATAAAGATGTGACTGCGACAGTAGCAGCCTATTGTGACTGTCTTTATCTGGCGAATTTGCACCTATACACAGCAATTCGGACATTAGTGAATAACCCCCCCTAGGTCTTCCTCCGATTTGGTCTCATACAATAATAGTTCAGTCAGATCAGAGGAGAAGGAAGTATACAAAAGTTCCAATTTTGTGGATACAAGATCATAATATATATGTCTGGGATATAGGAGGCACTCCTGATTGATTGAGTGATTGATTGTTAGTGATTGATTTTTAAATGCTGAAAATATTACTTGGGAGGGAGTTTATGAGATTTTGAAAAGTGTAAATCTTCACCATTAAGGATAAACTGAAGTAGTAAATCTGCTGTTATACAAAGAAGTAATGCTTGGTGTTCACAGCCAGGCTTAATTTCAAATGTTGCTTAGTTCAGGCTACTATTTAACATAACCAAGGCACAAAGTTGGCTGCAATTGTGGTACGGACCAGTAGCTAGACTTTACCGGAGCGGCCTGCTCTAATGTCATCTCCTCTTTACTTTGCGAACATCCACTGCTACGAATAGTGCTTCGCTTGAAGATTTACATTACCTGACTGTGACGTGAGACAGTAAACTTGGGGGCTATATACAGTATTACAAAATATAGTGGCTTGAAATATTTATTGATTTAGATGTTTCTCTAGCCTACTTATACTGTTATACACACTGCTACTTTTGAGTCTGCTACATGGCAAACTTTTTCATGTTTTCTCATTCTTTTTAACCCTTTGTAGTGTTTTTTGTATTCACTGGCATATTTATCTTTTCCCACATGTTTTAAATTATTTGACTAATAAATATTTTTCTGTGTGTGCACATAACTAAAGCCTTCTTTTCTTTGCTTTAACATTGCATTTATGGTAATTATTATGTCTCCCAACCATTACTATAATGGAATTTTGGTATAATACTTGATAAGCTCCCTACCCTCCAAACAAATTACACAATAATTGCAATAATTATAATGTGACTTTGGAAATGAGTCGTAGAAGTAGAGATTTCCCTAGACTAAAACAATATTAACTAGTCCCAGGTAGTCATATCATGGCTCAGTTTGACAAGTGCAGTAGCAGTTTTACTTCAGAAAACTGTTACAGCACTTACTCTATTCCGCAAAACTCACAAGAAGGAAAAGTAGAGAGGATTGCAGCCCTGTCAAGAGCCAAAGACATCAGCAAGTTACTCAGAGCAGTTGCAGGGCTGGATCATGAAGGACTGATTGAGAAGTGTAATGCTATTGTGGTGATATTTACTAAGATCGCACACTTTAGAACATTCCATATAAAACTTTAACCAGGCTATGAGACACCTCAAGGGAGTGAGCCCCGCTTACATTAGGCATTATCATTTAATTGCTGTCCACATATGTAATAGTGGGAGCTCAGCCCTGAGAGAAAAGTACACTGGTAGTCAGAGTAGCGCTACACTTCTAAGGAAACATTCTGTGAGAGATTACTGGAAAAACCTGAGAAAAAGCCAGTCAGTGTCCTTATTGGGGAATACTTCTTTTTTGTTACTGTAAGAAACCCAGACTATTATAAATATTCAGTTTTGTGGACCATAAAGTGACAATGTTAACTCTACTTTGATAGAGAACTCACCTCTTCCAGTGGAGTGATAGATGCGCTCTCTCCTCCATAATAATTATTTCTGTCTATGTGCAAAACCTTCTTCCCATTCACAGACATGATTCCTGATAAAATACATTCCTGTTAAGGCAGTATACACAGTTAGAAATAGGTACAGGTACATAGAAACTGAATGCATACGATAGAGCAATATTCATTTGACCTGCTTAAGTTAAAAAATATCTCAGACACCTACTAACTAAATATTTGGGTACACAATCTTCTGTTATCAAGAGGTAAAGAACGAGTAAATGTAATACAGGTTCAGTTAAAATTGCTTCTAAATATGATTAATACAGTAAATATGATTGAATTGAATCAATCTTTTCCACAGTTGTGGTTCAGCATAATGCCTGTACATTCCTTGATGTCAACTGCGCTCATCTCAAAGCAACTAGTTTTTCATACCACAAGCCAATACTGCTCTTTCTCCTCTTAAACCCTTATATCTTTGCCCCATACATCTGGAATTCTATACCCTTTTATCTTTGCCAGGAACATACCTTCTGCACTTTTAAAACCAAACTGAAATCCTTCCTTATGGAGCACTAGCACTATTTTTATGTATCTATTTAATTTTATCCTTAATTAGTTATTTAGGCTTAGTATGTGTATTTATATATGTTAACGTACTAATACTGCCCTTTCTTGTCTTAAACGCTTTTCTCTTTCTGCCCCATACATCTGGGATTCTATACCCCTTTATCTTTGCCAGGAACATTCCCTCTACTCTTTCAAAACCAAACTGAAGTCCTACCTTTTGAAGCACTAGCATTGATTTTAATCACTGATTTTTATGTTTATATTTTATTTTATGTTTAGTTATTCATGCCTAATATCTGTATTTATTGAGCTATTTATTTGTATTTATTGATTTGTGTCTCAGCACATTGTACAGCTCTTATTACCCTTCTATCTGTGTATATGTCTTCCTTCAATTTAAATTGTAAGGCAGGGACCTCCAACCTCTTGCACTTTTCCCATGTCTGTATTATACTTATACTGCTGAATTGTACAGCGCTGCATACCTTTGTGGCACTTTATAAATAAAATTATGCATACATACAGTGTTACAGCTCTTATTATCCTTCTATCTGTGTAAGTCTTCCTCCCATTTAGATTGCAAGCTCTACAGGGTATGGACCTCCAACCTCTTGTGTCAACCACAACCTGGCACTTAAAGTGAAGTATCCTTGTGATATTATACTTGTATTGTTTAATGTACTTTTCCAATGTCTGTACTATATTTGTATTGCTGAATTGTACAGCGATGCGTAAATTTGTGACGCTTTATAAATTAAATTATACATACATACTTAAGATATACAGTCTATGTAGGGGCACTGTCAGAATCTCCTAAACTAGTCTCCAGATATACACAGAAGAATTGTTGCCCTGTGGGTGCTTTCCATTTGCTGATGCTGACAAGAAACCATTCCTTTTGCATATATAAGGTGTTTTGGCTATATTTGTCTTTAACGTGCTTTTATTTTGAATGCTTTTTATGAATTTTGCCAAATTGGAGGTGCAGTAATTACTACTTTTTGTAGTATACCAGTTGATCTAGTTCATGTTAAAACTGGAAACCCTTTATATTCATATGCATATGTGCTCATGTGTCGTAGTACAGAAGAGGTTCCAGCGGCATTCAGTGATGTCTCTAGATCATCTGGACAGAAGAAGATTCTGATCATCAATTAACAGGTTCCAGGAACTATTGGGCATTGGTCCATAAAGATAATAATTCATCCTCTCTAATCTAAAACACTGCTTTTCAGGGATACACCTGAGTTCTCTTTAAAGCACAAATGTATTTTCTCAGGAAATGGGTGTGGTTCTCAAAGATAGGTGCTGTAGTCAAGTCTGCTCTCTGTCTACAGATAATTAAGAAAAATCAGTAGCACGATAGCATTAAACTGTTATTTATTTTTAAGCACTTTTTAGAAAAAATATGTAAATCAGGATTTTGCTGATGGCAGTTTGTTGGGACATCAAAATGATAACATCTCACTATTTACATCAAACAATAGCTGCAGGGGCAGGATGATAGCCAGTTCCTACCGTTGTTATTGTTGTTGGAAAAAGATTACAGCAATAGCACTGACACATCACATTGAAGTATTTGCCGTTGACATCACAAATCCTCCAAGCAGCTTACACTTGTGCTGATCTGTGAGTGATGTCAGACAAGACCATTAATGTTCCTGTGATATTCAGCACACTTGAGGGCGAAATTTATTAAACTCGAAAAGGCCAATTTTGGCCTTTTCGAGTTTTCCTCTTGTAGATCAATGCTGTTTGATTGTAAAAATCAACTGATATTTTCGATCAATTTTTACCCATTAAATCTTTTCGAGAGAGTTTTCCGATTGGATTTTTCGAGCTGGGTTTGGGGAAGCCCAGAAGAACTGTGTCCCCCTCCTTTAATAAATGGGGACTGCACAAGGTTTCAGTGGCCTAGGCAGGGCACCATTAAACCTTGTGCGGCTCTGACAGTAATGTATGGAAAGTGTAATGATCCAGAAATGCTGGTTAATGAGGTTGTTTCCTTGGATTACATATTTTTACATACCTTATATATCTGTATATACTTCAGCTGAAACAGACAATCACTGGGACCCCACCCAGAGCTATAACAAAGAATAAAAAATATTGATCTCTAGGCTGTGGTGTCTTACTTGTGTCAAACAAGAAAAGGCTTAATTATGACTCCGATGTCTGGGCACCTCTACCTATAATACCCAAAAACTCTGGCAGAATAAGCAAAGAATGTCGGAGGGCTGTATAAAGTGCAATTTCAGTTTATTGTGGCAGCATCAGCACATGAACATCCCAGTAAAGTGCACTTGATGAAGGGTGGGGCTACCCTTGAATCGTTGTGCATTTTAAACTGAAATTGCAATTTATATAGCCCCTCCAATATTCTTTACTGGCTTTGCTGTCTCTTACTTGTGTTTCATAATTATTGTTGTAGAGCAGGGTTCTCAGACTCGTGGCCTGTGGGCCATTTGCGGCTCTCGGGACGCTAGTTTGCGGCCCCCGGTCCTGTGCTCCACCAGGCATTTTTTTCGCTGGTGGAGTGCTGGATGTGATTAGCGCTTCCGGGTTCCTTCTCCTCTAATGTGCTGCCGGCAGCGGCAGCAACA
>WMED01010158.1:0-15911 GCA_019650415.1 Pipa parva | reverse complement strand
TCACCCCTAGTTAGAATGAGCATTAGGTCTTCTTTAAGATTAAGTTATTCACTAAGGTGCGAATTCGACTGTCGAATTCGCAATCAGCAGATTCCCATAGCAAATCCGCAACAATTTCCCCATTGTAAAGTTACGACAATTTTTTCAAGGTAAGATTGCGACAATTTTCCCATAATAAAGTCACGACTGCGACAATATTCTTATTGTAAAGATGTGACTGCAACAGTAGCAGCCTATTGGGACTGTCTTTATCTGGCAAATTCACACCTATACGCAACAATTTGGACTTTAGTGAATAACCCCTAAATTTCTCCATTGTTTCCTATGGGATAGTAATGTATTGAGAATAGGGAGAAAAAAATTGCACAAGAATTAAAAGAAAAAAAGAACCCTAGCCAAACAGACAAGAATATAAAAGGAAATTTTCATTTTAGTGTAATTTTCTTTTTAAATCTGATTAATTTTCGGTTTGAAAAATGATCTAAAAAAAGTACTTTCGTCACAATCATTGTAACAGGTGTTACTGTTGTAACACAATTGGTGGAAATGTGTTGGACTTATTCAGTGTGAGAGCTAACGACGTTTTTAATTTCCTATTTGCCTGCATCTTGTAAATAGCATTATCCATTTAACCAAAATATTATTCTTATTATTATTATTAATATCAGTGTTAGGGTTGTATGAAATTATAATGAACTCCCCCTCCCTCCAAGCTATTTTCAGGATGATGAATTTAGATGTAAGAGATTCCATAACACATTGTGAGTGTATCAAAGGAAAGATGCACAATGCCCCGAAGCACCATAGGTGTAGGATAGGAATGACATGATCTTTACTGAATGTTTATTCAACAGTTATTATGATCTTTGGTAGAGCACAAGCAGTCCTATATTCAGTGGCTGATGGGAAATATTCAGGTTATTTTATCAGAAAGACTCTATTCACTATTCCCTTTCTAATCATAGAGACAAGCAAACAATTATGTTGCTGCCCCCAATGATATTCAATAGATTAGACCAGTGGTCGGCAAAGTGCCGCTCACGAGCCACTTGCTGCTCTTTAGCCGCCTTGTTGTGGCTCGGAGCACACTGCTGAAACCATGCCCAAGCCCCACCTACGATTGCCGATGGTTCTTCTAATTGGCTGTCGGTGGTCATGGGGTCGGGAGAGGGCACGCCTCCATCCTCCGGCGGCTCAGAAGATAGTTATCGCCGCTGGAGGAGGGAGTGAAATGGCTCCCTCTCAAAACAACTTTGCCGACCCCTGGACTAGACCTAGTTGCCTGCATCAGATGTGTATTTACTGTAAATGTATTTGGAATTACTATGTGAACCCAATTACTGGGTAAAAATAAAATACAAATCAACACAAGGTTGATTATCCCATACCCATGATACAGATGTGGGCGAAATTTATTAAACTCTGAAAGACCACTCTGGGTCTTTCCGAATTTACCGAGTGAAATCTCGCACTGTTCTCACGAGATATTTTTTTTGAGTTTTCGAGATCAAGTTTTTCAATCTTGATTTTTCAAATTTTTTCAATGGAAAGGTAGCCATGTTACTAATGTAAAGTTATGGCTACCTTTCCTTCGAAAATTAAAAAAAAAAAATCAAGATTAGAAAAAAACTCGATCTCGAAAACTCAACAAAAAATCTCGCAAGAACAATGGGAGATTTTACTCGGTAAACTCGGAAAGACCCAGAACGGTCTTTCCGAGTTTAATAAATTTCATTAGTAAGCATAAGGGAGATTTATAAAAATCAAGGCAGTAACAGCACCACATTGATGTAAAAATGCCCGTACAGGAAAGAATTGATTTATTTCAGTGCAGTTAGTTTTGCTACAGCTTTTGCTCCATTTAAAGCAGAAATGATTTTGCTACATATTCACAGTGAATGACTAATTGGAAGTGCACAATGCCATTTATCAAGATCTATTGACGAAACTGTTTTAATGAACACCGTCATTAAACGGAAAGGATTTTTGTTTCTGTCTGGTGGTAATGTGTGATGTTTACTAAATGGAAAAAATGTATCTACTTTAATATTTGTAAAGTTAAAGGCCTCATGCATGATGGAGTGTATTTACTAATGCACATGTACTGCAGTCAGATTTCTATATAACACAGAATAAACCAAAACATTCAAGATCCTGTCACTATTGACTTCAGTCTGGGAATGTGTTACCCAAAATGGGCTAGTATTAAGATCATTTGTTTGACACAGTAACATTGATAACCAAGGATCTTAAATAAATATACAAAAATCAGGTTCAAATCAAAGGAATAAACAGCTGACTTTAAATAAATAATAAGAAACAGACACATAAACCCCAACAATTACGTCTCCCTGTGCAACAAAAAAGTAAATAATTTCTTTGAGATTAATAGGGGATTATTCTCTAAAGTCTGAATTGTCTTGTAAAGGTGTGAATTCACCAGCTAAAGACAGACGCAATAAACTACTACTGTCGCAGTCGCGTATTTATAATGAGAATATTGTCGCAGTTGCGACTTTACTATGGAAATATTGACAAAGCTGCCACTTTAAAAATTGTTGCAGTCGCAATGTGACAATGGGAGAATTGTCTCAGTCGCAGATTTGCTATGGGAATTCGCTGTTTGAGGATTTGACAGTCGAATTTGGTCTTATTAGAGAATAACCCCCTGAAGGTGTTGCTCACCTTGAAATTAGATTTTAGTATGTTGCAGATGGCAGGTTTTCTATGACAATTTGTGACTTCATTTTTTTTTTTTTTTAGTTATTTATCCTTTTAATAAGAACAACTCTTTTTTTTTTACATTTAAATAGTCTTCTGGTTGCTAAGGTCCATTAAGCTACCAATGAAGCATAATTAAATGCAAACTATAAGTACATGGTATGAACAGAGAGATATGTAATTAACGAGAATGATCAGCAAAGGAATCTAGCCTCAGGTTGACTGATGATTGGATTCAGTGAACGGCAACCAAAAATATAAAACAAAACAGAAATTCACATAATACAATACCCACAAAAAATAGCAAATGCCAACTGTCTTAAACTACATCCAAAAAAAAAACAACTTAATTTCAATTGGATGGATAATTTCTGACAATACTTTAATTACCATTACTCATTTTGTCAGACACAAAACTATTCTTTGGCAACAATACCAGTGACAAAAATGCAGCAGAATAGTGACATAGTCCTTTCTTTGGATAATTCATGCATATTGCCAGCATGCTATTCTGAATTCTGAAAAATATAGTTATGATCTCCTTTAAAAAGATCTACAGTATATGGAGATTATATAATTTTCCTACAAATTCATGACAACATTGCTAAACTATTATTCTCCTGACTACACTTAGAAAACATTACACCTCAGTTCATGGCCATTCCCTCTCATATTTACTAAAGTGGGAAACCTTATTATCGCCAATTTCGACCACTTTCACTATTATTTTGGGGAATTGTTTAATTTCGATGGTAGCAATTTATTAAGCTGTGATTTTTATTTTATCGCAGTGAAGTAACACGTTAAATTTAGCGATATCAATATCATTTAGCGCTATATATCGATGATGGATTTAACAGTTTATTTAAACGTTAACTTATCGATATCGTTGTATACTCCATTTCAACAAATGGAACTTTGGAACTAAAATCACACTCACTACCCAATGAAAATAAAGAATAAATCCACCCAGAGAGTGGTAAAATGTAATGTAGCAGAAAATGACTGGAAAAAATCAAACTCCTATTTTAGTAAATGTCGGGATATATCTGTAAATGAAAGTATTGGTGATATCATAATCAATGTTTTCTATCTGGCGGTAATGATATACAAGGAAAACCAATGATGGAAAACTACAAAGATACACAGTAAATAGGAGAAGGGGTTGAAATCGGTTAAAAAAACAAAACAAAACACAGTTTCCTATTCGATTTCCAAACGAAAATCAATTCGACTTTAGTAAATATACCCCAATTTAAAATCTCCTTTAACCATCAGTTTGCCAGACACTGTGAGACAGTAATGAGTGGTAAGTAAAAACAGGCAAACAGATGACAAATGTGATTTAAAAGAAAAAAAGTGGTGATAGTAAGTGTAAAGAAGTAGGTATATAGGGTTAAATAGGTATTATAATGCTAGTAAATTAATCTCAAGGGGATGAACAGCTGAGGGTTTAATATTACTAGTCTAGTTCATTCTAAAAATCAAACCAATGTAATAAACATGGTTTATTATTTATATTGTATAGATGTCATTATTTAACTTATTTCATCGTTTCATTCGTCCCCTTCTCCCCCTTCAATCAAATCTGTTGCTGTGGTGTCATTTCTGTAGCAACTGGCAGGATACAGTAAATATGAAATCAGATCTTACTAGTTGTAAATATAGTATCTGTGTAAGTCTGTTCATAGCAAGCATAAACATTTGGAAATCCAGATGAAATCAGGAGGATAATATTTTTTATTATTGGAACACCAGATATAGGGATATTATTAAATACAATGAATAATTCACATTTTGTTTAGCAAGTCATTTCCCTTTAAAGGGCTATAAGTACTTAAACGCAACATTATGCTGTATGATCAAGGGCTGATGCAACTGATGATCCTGACTGGCAAGGGGCAAAATAATGTACATATATATATATATATATATATATATATATATATATATACAGTATATATATACACACACACACACAATTTCTCAGTATCAATTCACTCCTTTTTTTTAGCATTCATACATTTATAAAACCTGGCTTTTGTTATTGCCTCAGGAGTGTTTTGCTGGCATTTGCATTAGTTTGGATTTAACACCCCTCTATAGTACCAGTAATCATTAAAAAAGAATCCAACCCCAGGCACCTCCAGCTGCTGTGATCCCATAAAAGTGGTTTCTGGCTGAGCATGCTGGGGAGTACCAAGATAGCAGCAGTTGGTAGAGTAGAATTTGCACACACACACACACACATACACACACATAAAGTAGGTATATAACCTGTTTTTTAATAGACCATTAGTCTATTCAGGATTATACCCCCCGAAACGTTGTTCTGTAACCTGCACTAATGGTCTATTTTAAAAAATATTATACACCTACTCTACGAATGTGTGCAAATTCTAATCCACACACTGCTGCTATTATTGTTTTGTGTGCCTTACATGCAAGAGTTTAGCACCACCAGAGAAGTAAGATTTGGTGTGTACTTCCACCAATGTTTTGGAGTACCAAGATCCCAACATATGAAGTTGAACAACAGAAAAATGAAACCAATCCCATTTCAAATGGCATGGCAGTTTTTTATGGCGTAGTACGGTTAAAAATGATCTTTGAAGCTCAACTCCTGATTTGTATTATTTTGTCTGTTTTTATTCCTCGCAGTTCCATATTTTATCCCATTGTTTCCTAGGGAACTTTAGATGATTCATATTCATGAGAAGAAAGTGAGAGGCCCTGGTAAGATTGGCTACAGTCAACACAGAGACAAAAGACAACACAAACCAATGAAATTTAGCTACTCAGGGGGTTATTCACTGAAGTCCGAATTGTTGCGTATAGGTGCGAATTCTCCAGATAAAGACAGTCGCAATAGGCTGCTACTGTCACAGTCGCATCTTTATAATGAGAATATTGTCGTGACTTTATTATGGGAAAATTGTCGCAATCTTACCTTTAAAAAATTATCGCAACTTTACAATTGGGAAATTGTCATGGATTTGCTATGGGAATCCGCTGTTTGAGAATTCAGCAGTGGAATTCGCACTTTAGTGAATAACCCCCTCAACTTCAACGATTGCATTTTTACAAGTTATGAATAGGAATTACTGCCATACCGAACCATACAGCAATTTTATTATTCTTTTCTTACTGGTCCTTTAAAACATCTGAATCCTGTATCTCGAGCAATAACAGCTCATACACAAGAAAACAAATCAAACTAGTCTTAAATCTCCAGCAAGGTCTTGGGACCATTCGAATGCACAGCTCAGCAACAAATCACTATGCAACATCTTGATAAGAAAAATGCAGTGACAGCATAAACCTAGCCATGCAGAAAGGACTGGCATGCTAACAGGACAAGTTATTCTCTTTTTTTTCTTTTTTTTTTTTTTTTTTTGCTGGTTCCCTGAATAAGAACTACTTTGCAGGCTTGACCAGTAGAATCCTTTTTCAACCATAGATGTCTATGTAGGTTATAACACTGTAGATATGTCAACTTCTCAGCAGAAACCTTATGACAATGAAACAGAAAATATTATTTAGCAATCCCTGCTTCAAGGTCAATGATTGTTGTGCCATTAAGTTGATGCCGTTTAGAGGTATTTGGAACAGACATCTTTTAGCACCAATTATTGAATAACCCTTCCCTGCATTAATAAGTGACTAGAAACATCAGTTCTACAGGAGCTGCATTTCTCATGCCGTCATGCTGATGCCTGACTATTGTCCTGGGTTGTTGTGTCTGTCAAAATAAAGCCATTGCTTTCAGGTCAATACAGGACCATATTAAATGATAAATGGATTACTATGATTAGTGCAAAGGCAAGCAGAAAGACGGATAAAAGTTCAACATGCAAAAGGACACGTGCTTTAGGAATCATAAATATAACCTCAAAAAAATGCCCTTTATTAGATTTTGAGTTCCCTTATTTTCCTAAGGACACAATTCAGACAAAGGTAACAAGCAGGTAAAGGCATAATATTTCCTTTGTTGAGGCTCCTTCTCATTCACCATGAATGGAAGAAAGGATAAGATATGATATAAAAAATATCGGTGTGCTTCTGTTTACATAAAAACCACTTCTAGATTGTTTAGGTGTAAATTTAACAAAAAAAATAAAATAAAATGTATTTAATTCATATATTACAGGAGCTGATTTATAATATTGTCATTCTTTGGGGGTTGTTATGTTTTGTTTTATGACATGGATTTACCTATTACATCAACAAAAAGCGAAGGAGACATGGAATTAAAAATTCAAGTCTTTTAGCACAAACCTAGCCCTGACATACCATTAACACATCAGCATTAAAGGATATCTCTTTTAGAGTTCTAATGAGATTTATAGCACACGGGAATGTCATGACTGGCTTAACCCATCCATTGCTCAAAAGAAAAAACTATCCTTAAATGCCTGGCCATTAATGGTATAGGAATACAACTTCCTACTGAGAATTGGATGGTTTTAGCTACCATGCACATTTAAATAAAAACTCTCATTAAAGAAAAACCTAAAAAAAAAAATCATAGTAATTGTTCTGTTTTAAATGTAGACTGTTCTTTTGAAAGATAAAACAGTATATAAAAGACCTTACCCAATAGCCTAAAGGAACATTATATGTGAGCAAAATAAGATTTGTGGATGGGTTGTATGACCATAGGAATTATTTGTAAATGTATTGGTATTGGAGACAACTAGGTTGATTGTAGTCAGTGGTACCTTAAATAGATCAACATTGTAGATTGCAGTCAAGGCTTTTTATTTTCATGTTGATCCAATAAAAGGCAATACCAACTGCAAGCCAGCTGGGTTAGGAACCACTGTCCTCACTGATAGGCAATGCCAGGAGGCATAGCCATATCACCAAAAAGACTAGTTTGTCCATATTCATTGCATATAGTAGTTTGACCGTAACATATCTCAGAACATAAGCAAAAGACTTTTTAGGAAAGGTTGTGTATTCTGCAGTGCTGTACAAAATAATCCAATAAAAAAAGTTATAGTCACGAACATTAATATGAGCTACTGGAGCCAGAAATTTTAGCCAATTAAATCACTGGCAGCTTCTGCTGATTGATATTAACTTTTCCAGCCAGCTTATTTCTGCAATGCAATGGCAATCAAGTCCAAGGGCATTCCATTAATCAGACACCCTCCCCCCTCTCATCATGCTGCATGAGTCCAGTTCTCAGCTGCTGTATTTATAAGATCCTCACACATAGGCTGAGTCACTGGACTGAGTCCTGCCAAAATTGGGCACCCCCATCCTTGGCAAATCTTTATTCCTGATCTCATATATGGATTTCCTTTTGGCTTGCACACCCCTGACTGCCATCTTGATCTTTCTCCAGCCCAAGTGGTTCAACTCTGCCAAATTAAGCACCACACAGAGGCCACTCACTGCAGACATAAAAACCAGAAATACTGTTTTCTCTGTAGGCCTGGACACATAACATTCCACTTCTTTAATGCAAGGATATCTGTCGCATTCATACATTGAGGGGACATTAAACCCGTACAGAAAATATTGTCCCACCAGGAAGCCGATCTCCAGTGCATTTCTAAACACCACCTGGATGATGTAAAACCTGGATATTCCCTCTTGCCTTCTCATCTTGGATTTGGTGGTTCGGAGTGATGGGTTTGGGATTTCCTTGATCTCTAAGCAGTCAGGCTCAGCCTCCTTGGTGGAGTTCTCTGTATTTTGCAGGACACCGTTAACTAGAGTGTTTTTAATTTTCTTGCTGTCTTCCCTTTTGACTGTGTCCTGCTCTCTGTCTAGTGTAAGGAAAACTGTTGAGTATCTTCTCTCCCTCTGCTTAGCAGACTGGTGAACAGAATAGGTAATAAAACAAAGACTTGGCGTGCAGACCATAATAATTTGGAATACCCAGTACCTTATGTGTGATATCGGGAAAGCCCTGTCGTAACATGCTTGGTTGCATCCTGGCTGAAGTGTGTTGCAGACAAACATAGTTTGTTCATCATCATAAACAGTCTCCCCGACAATAGCCACAATGAGTATCCGGAAGATGACAACCACTGTCAACAGTATCCTGCAGGGGAAAAAAGAACACGTGTTTAATATATAGAGGAGATTAAACATATATATATGACTAAGAACATCAGTATCATAAGAAATGTAATTTTACACTGTTCATCCCTTAGGGCTCAATAGATTTAGTTTACATAGTTTTTGACGCAGGAAATCTTATCCTGTGCTATTAAATTCCATGTAATGTGCTGTAATAAAATAAGTAAGCTCCGCATAAGGATATAATGAAAAAAAAAAATGTTGTAACTGTCAGCAGAAAAAAAAAAGGCTTAGGCAGAATATTGATCACAGCCCAACTTGGAAACAATTGGCATGCTACTCACACTGGAAGAATAGGAGAGGGACGAAAATAAACTGAGCAGTTGTAGGGAGTGGAAATGTGCATGCAAATTTCCTTTGTCCATAATCCACAGGGACAAGAAAAAGATTCATCAATGGGATGCAGAAATAAGGAGAGAAGTCCATTAAATGTTAGGGCAAATGTTGGGATGGCATATTGAACATAATATACTATGCACATTGGGTTTACCCTTTAAAATAAAAGCTGTTTATTTCACACTGAATAACAATCACTCCAGTGTATTAGGTGCCATTCATCTTGAATTCCAGTGACTGCTTTCCTTTCATATTTGAATACAAAAGATCAATTCATTGACAAACTCCACTCACTTTCCAATATCATTAGATATAAGGTAAAAAAAAAAAAAAACTTCTCTGATGCTTACCATTTTATTGAACATCCATTTTAATGGAAAGGCACTTCTTTAAAGGCAACATTAATTAACTTAATTTGCCTAATGGGTCTCTAATCAGCAAGGTTAAGTAAAATCTAGAAAAATGGTGCTTATTAAATTGGCCATGAATGTTTCATATTTCTGCTAATGATTTTCTTTTTTAAACAGTAAATCATGTTTGCCTCTCCCACTGTGAATTGTTAAAGGGAACTCAGTGACCCTGCAGTTGTTTTGATCTATAACTCCCAGAATCCCCAGTGCTTTAAGAAGGATGGGGGGGGTGGCCGTTCACTATATTGGCAAAGCAGTGATCTTAAAATACACAGGGAAAACAGCTCTAACCTGATTGCAGTACTATCATTTTTGCATGTTGATTATGGGTTCTGCTTTTCTTAGAACCCAATTTCCTCCGTTTTATTGATTACTGATGCCAGAAACAAACTGCAGTCTGTTATGGACATCCTTGACAGGGCAAGGGTCAATAGGCTCTAATGTCACAGCTATGAATACATGGCACCTCAGGGAATGGATCATTAGTATGTGATGATATTAGTCCAAGGGCTATACTTTGCTTGTAGCCCAGCCAGAAATCACATCCTTTCACACAAATGTCTGCAGGGAGCTGTCCAGTGCTGAAACAGATCTTACAAGAAATGCAGGCTAGCAGCATACCCTTCAACCCGTTCCCATCACCTGCTATCCAGCTCCACAGGAGCAGATATAACACTGCCATGTGGCATTTAAACACTGGACCTTCCTATAGGGATTGTATCATTTGAGTCATTGCACAGAGCAGTACTTATACAGTGTATTGCCTTTGCCTTATAATGTCACAGATTACCATAATAAAACTACTGTATATATCCTGTGTATCACTTAGTTTCAGCAATGCAAGTGTCCACTTATTACAATTGTTTGACATAGACAAGATATACAGAGAAAAGTGCTTATACACCCTCATTGTTGCCAAGGAGTGAGAACAGCATCTATGTGGTTTGTTACAGTAAGTACATTAATAGCCAGGTTAAGCACATGAGCTCATACCTGCTGTATAAATATAGCTGTATGTGATTCTGTGCTAATTAACCTCTGTAACAAGTTTAGCTTGCCAGTCTTACAAGGTAGATATGAGGGCTGTGATCCTGTACTGAGCTCCCTGGTGAGATGAAGGAGCTATTCACAAATAGTAACATTAATATGGAGTGAGGCTCTGGTTTGGTAGAAGTTATGCCGTGAGGCTCTGGGCTAGAAAAAGTTATTAGCCATACTGTGGGGCTCTTGGCTAGAAAAAGCTATTAGCCATGCTGTGGGGCTCTGGGATGCTAGAAGTTATTAGCCATGCTGTGGGACTCTGTGGTGGTAGAAGTTACTAGCCATGCTCCAGGAATATTATATATTGGCTTGTGTCAAGTGTCATTTTCTCTGCCTGCATCTCTGAGCGGCTGTGTGTCTGTCTATATGTGTAGACATGTGTCTGCAAGCTTGCTTCATGCTTCTGGAGCAGGTGTATTTTATGCATGCTTGTTTATTTGTGAGTACATTTACCCCCATATAAAATTGTAAGTGTGGGTCGTGTGCATATATCCTTATATGATTACATGTTTATGTAAATATTTGTGTGTAAGTATACAGGTATATGTGAGTATTTTTGGGTATTCCATTTGTATTCAAAGTATGCATCCAGCTATATGGCTTTATGCTGTATGTGCTGAAAATGAGGTAATGTGCCTATATGTATTTGCATGTATATGTCTTTCTATATGTGTGTGTGTGTGTGTGTGTGTGCTTTATTTGTGTTTTCTTTTATGTGAAAATCAATATGTGATTACATCAAAATTCTTTTTGTGCTTTGTTTTGCTATCTGTGAATTCTGTGAATGTATCACACTGAGTTTACTATATATATATAATTTTCTTTGTGCTTTATTTGTGTTTTTCAGTGTATTGACATAGCAATGTGTATATACAGATCTGGTCAATTAATCTCTGAGTAGTTTTGTGTATATGAACTTATGAATGTATGTGTTTTTACATTAGTGTATATATATATATATATATATATATATATACACTAATGTAAAAAGCCATAAATGTTTATATGAAATTTATAAAGGCATATATATATTTATGTATGTATTTCAGATTGTTTCCTTGTGTATGTACATGTATTTGAGATTGTAAAATATTTTAATAAGCATATTATAGATCAGGGAGTAATAACACCAGAACAGAAGGTGTATGGCCATATATTTTACTATGGTCATGATAAGTGGTCCCTTGTGGAGTAGAAATGCTGATAATTAAACTAGTAATTAATCAATCATGCCATTTGTCTATAGCTAGGTTTACCCTGCAGAAACCAATTTGCATCGCAGCATTTCAGGAATAAAACCACTGCCTTGTGCATTTTGCAGATACAGTCATTTGCCAGATATCCCTTTACACACATCCAGCAGTATTACATGTAAGTTAATATATTGTGGAACAGTACCTGTGTGAAATAACTGATTGTATGTCTGAAATTCATTATTAGTTCATACGATACTCTTCTCTGCATTAGTTGTGCCCACAAATGTTTCCAATGTGGGGAAGATTGGCTCCAGAGTTAATTACATGTATAATGCTTAGTCCATTATCGGTCAGCCTTTAGCTCTTGCAATTCAAACCAAATCATACAAGTATGAATGTGTAAAGCATGACATTAGTATGTACAGCCAAACCATATCCTCTATACTATTCAAGGTCCATCATATAACCACCCTCCCACCAAACAATGCACCAATATGTCAATATCCATTGTATATAGTAATTCTGCCATGCAGAGCAAGGTGCCCTTTCAGTCTGATGTACCTTCATGCAAACTTCTGTATTACACAAGTATTTAATAATAATAATAATAATAATAATAATAATAATAAAAAATACAACTTTTATACATCCAAACTCTCCTTAATAAGCACCGCTGGATACCCAGCAAATTGCTTCTCCCTACATCAGCCTCCAGGGTATGATGGCAAGGATGGACCTGTGCTCCTTAGTTCTTCCATAGTCAGCTGAATACAATAGCAGCAGGAAATATTACAATATAAATACAATATAAGAAAATTAATGTTCTGCCCTGTTGGCATTTGTGGCAGATATCATTAAAGGAAGCATACCGTAAAAATCAATAGTTCCAATAATTTGGCAAAGCGATCTATCAATCATCCATGCTTAAGTGAAAAGTGATTAATCAATGGCCCCCACCGACACACACACACACACACACACACACACACACAATGACTGCAGAAACCCTTTAACAGAGCCCTCGATTAATCAGTTCTGCACTGATCCATTATATCTGCTTTGGGATTCTCACGATGCGGGAGCCCCACATCTTCATTAGATTACCCTGTGTGTGGGGTGAACCCAGACAAAGCGATCTAAATCCCAGTTTACAAGTTGCTTCACCACCTGGACTTCAGATAGTAACTTACCTTCCTATCATAGTACTGTGCTGCTGCACAGCAGCCTCCAAAAGTCTTTCTAAAATGGTCCATTCTCCCATCGCTGTACATCGGAGACCTGGTGCTGAGAGGAGGCAGCACTCCTTTTCAGTAGGGAAGCCACCTGGGTGCTGGTGACCTGGCGTCTCACTGTTATAATGTCTGGGAGGGTAAAGAGACTTGTCCCTGCCTGCACAGGCTGCTAGCTCTGTCTTACTGCCTGTAATCTCCCTTTAAGTAGTCTCTGCTTGCGTCACACAGACAGGTCCCTGGACAGGAGCCAGAGACAGCCAGTGGGATTCTGTTTAATGTTATTATAGCAAGGAAAAGAGGGGGGATGCATGGGAGGGGGGAGAGAGGGTGTAATGCAGAGATAACGGATTAATTTGTGATCAAGTGATTCGGTTTAATCTGCTCTCCAGACTGTAGCTGGACAAGCAGACAGAGAGTGCAGCCAAGGAGTTACGTACTCACTGTGGAGCATGTGTAGTGGGGGAAACCTAGTGCTCCATTGATAAGTGATGTAGGTGCAATTTTCTTGACTGTCAGAATAGTTTGGAAATGAAACTACCTGATTGGTTAAAGGCAATTACTATATATTGGGTGGTTGGGGGGAGAGGGGTGGTAATAATTGTTCTGTATGTGAGTAAGTATTACATTTCATTTTTCAGTTTCTCTTTATGAAAAGTTGGTGAGGTGAGGTCATACAGGCAACATATAACTGGCACAGAGCAATTTTTAAATGTGTTACATAAACCTACTGTTTAAGTCACAGAATCATACAGCTGTCAAAAATACCTACATCTGCTCTCCTGTGATACTTCATTTTTATGATATGAATTGGATCTTGTAAAAGTGTCAGAGTGTAATAAAGGAACATTGGAAATAATAATGCTGGCTGGGTTTATTGTATCTTGCAGGTTGTACATTTTTATAATATCTGCCAATCAGCTTTCCCCCTTTAAATGCCCCACACACACACATTTCCTCTTAGCACCCAGGAACCCAGTAACTGATTTAAGCTGGGGTTCATACAAGGGGTCTAATATCAGATATCATGGGGGACCCTCACAACCTGACAAATGGGGTCCCCAAGTGACAATGTATTTTTCACACACCCAATTTCACTCCATAGTTTCCAGTTACATTATTCAGCATCCAGTATGTAACAGTATATTGCCTTGGTTTGTACCAGTAGCCCATCTGCATTGTTTATTGACCAGTAGTCTCAAGGTTATTAGCTATGCTGTGGGGCTCTAGGTTGGTAGGAGGTATTAGCCATGCTGTCCAGTTACATTATTCAGCACCTAGTATGTAGGAGTATGCTGCCTTGGTTTCTGCCCAGTAGCCCATCTGCATTGTTTATTGACCATTAGTCTCAAGGTTATTAGCCATGCTGTGGGGCTCTGGGTCGGTAGAAGTTATTAGCCATGTTGTGGGGCTCTGGGCTGGAAAAAGTTATTAGCCATGCTTTGAGGCTCTGGGTCAGTAGAAATTATTAGCCAAGCTGTAGGTTATTATTTTAAATCTTAGTAGTGCTTTTGGACTTCTGGGTACTGGCAACCTTTATGTCACATGCTTAAACAATTTAGGATTGTGTAATAAGTCCCACAGATACATTTCTATGGGTAGATATCTAAGCCCTCAACACCAATTCCTTAATCTTCTGATGACAATCATGAAGAACCAGTTTATCCATTTCAGCCACAATAACAGATCATTTATTGTCTGAATATAATTGGATTTTCTAAATAGTATCCATGAGTATCAAACAGATAATAACAGCAATAGGCAATAATAAGCCATAATAAAATTTGCTTATTGGCTGCTATCTCGCCAACTGTATGCAGAAGCAGATCAGCCATAATGGAAGTGCACTAATCCCTCACTGTTTAGTGTCCAGATACTTGCATTTGATTGGACTTTGCTTTTGTTCAATCAGCTGCAGGTACACGGAACATTCTAGTAAGCACAGTTGATGGTGACCATTAAAATAAAAGAGTTACAGTTAGGGATGATTTTCATGTATGAATAACCTAGAGTTTCTTTTAGGCAATTTAATGTAAAGTGAACAGTTTTCTCAAGAAAAACAGTGTTGGTGACATAATGTTTAATTAAAAAATGTTTTCTAAAGTGTTTGCAATATTTACAGTATAATCTATAATTTCATTTATATTCTTTTTATGATTTATTTCATTTGTAGATAAATCAGAAAAAAATTGCCGGAGGTTCGTCCCTATGTTTGCTGTCTGTAGACCAAGTAATGAAATATACCCTGTATTTTTTATCATTTGGTGGGGAGCTGAATATATTCTCATCTGTTCATTTGTATGCTACGGAGGTTAGTGAACTCATCTGCCTTTAAATGGTTGATTTTATGGAAAGGTCCCACCAAACAATATAGGGGGGAATTCACAATACTCCGAAGTGAGGTGCGGAGTGTTCGCCTCACTTCGGACTGACTGAGATGCGCTCGCTGATGTCCTGCACGCAGACATCAGCGAGCGCATTAAAGGGATTCCAGTCTCAGTGAGACCAAAAGAGTTGCCTTGACGAGACTGGAGTCCCTTTAATGCGCTCACTGATGCCCGCGTGCAGGACATCAGTGAGCGCAGATCAGTCAGTCTGAAGTGAGGCGAACACTCCGTACCTCACTTCGAAGTATCGTGAATTCCTCCCATAAAGTTATATTATGGGGGAAATTTATAAAGGTCATTTTGACCCACTCAATGTGTTTCAAGAACTTTAATGCTTTAATGAGGAAAGTACATTATATCATTATTACACCACATAACTGTGTTTGTGCACTTTGGGGATTATTGACAAAAAAACAAATTGTTATATATAGATAGCTAATAGTGATGAGCGATGATGGCAATAATCGGCATCGGATAAATTAACGATTTTTGAAA
>WMED01010157.1:0-15912 GCA_019650415.1 Pipa parva | reverse complement strand
ATTGTTAAAGAAAGGGCTGAAACATTGACTTTCTTTTTATATGGATTTAGTCTGTCTCTCTCATGCTCAGCGCTTGCTACTGACAGTATACACCATTAGCTGTAAGTACTGTAACTACCTATGGTAATTCATTAACTATTGATTTTGACCTTCCTGAGATGCCATTGTGTCAGTGACACAAGAATCCAACCAGGAAGTAAACACAGAAGGAGCAGTGTACTGCTACACAGATGGAATAATTAATACCTTTCCTCACATAAAAGACTGACTAAGTATATTAAAAAAAAATGTATTATACATTTACAACACACATTACTTTTTATTAATCGGGCTGGACTGTTCCTTTAAGAGCTTTTTAGTTATGGAAAACAATGAGGTCATTATCAAATGGTCAACAAAATAGACTGTACAGGGACTTGAGCAATCACACACCTTTTTTTACCCAGTATTGGAAACTGGAGAACTAATGAAAAAGAATGGAATAGAAAATAATGTGGTAAAGTGGCTTTGTAATCATTAGCTGGATTTTCCTTACCTCTTGGAAGTCCATGGATAAGTCTCTCTCTGGGACCTGCAGGATCCACTTGTATTTCTCTTTAACAGACTGAACTTTCCGACGTGCTTCCACTAGCAACTGACATCCTCCTGAAAGATGATTCTCTACAGTTTACTGGGTTACACACTTTATGGTACCAGCTGTGCTAGTTGGCTTCAGAACTCTATAAAAGCAGGAACCCTGTAGTACATCTCAAAATATAAGATGCTGGAGTGTTAAGGGAGGCAGCACAATATTAAGGGGGTAATTCACCAAAGAGTGAACTTACCCTCCAATCGTTCACTTCAGTACGCATAGACTGTTATGCACTCGCTGAGGTCCTGCACGCGGACATCAGCGAACACTTTAAAGGGATTCCAGTCTTGCGAGCTTCGCCGAGACTGGAATCCCTTTAAAGCATTCGCTGATGTCCGCGTGCTGAAACGAACGATCGGAGGGTGAGTTCACTCTTTGGTGAATTACCCCCTAAGTGTTTGATGAGGAAAACTGCATAGTATTTTCCTGCACAAAATATGGATATTGAGAGAAGGCACACAGTATGTAGGTGTCTGGATGAAACATGTCAGAGAATAGGAGTAGGAAACAGAGTATAGGTGTGTCAGATAGGAAAACCTACAAATTTTGGAGGTACCTGGTGGACAATGCACAGCATATGGGGAAATATATGTTGGAAGAAACTGCACATCCACTGAGCTATGTCTTTTGGATGAAACTATACAGCATCAGAGGGAATGCTTTTTGGGAATATATTTTTAGGAATACTGCAAAACATTAAAAGTAGCCTTCACTTATTGCCTGCCCCATAAATCAAATGTTCTTCTCTACTGTTGAAGTCTGGAGGACTGCATCATTCCCACCTGCTATCCACTGGCATATTTCACTTACCACCAGAGCCTGTCTTATATCACTTTGCATTTAACTGTGAGTGGGATTATTTGATATACTGTAACTGGCAGTTTCACTGCATCTGGGGAATATTTTAGGTTAATTAAATTAAGGCATAGGCATGGCCATTGCAAATGAAGATCATGGTTAGGGTGAAGCAGTATCTGAAATCTACGTTAAACTGAAAATATAAGAACGTGGATCTTATAGGGGAGCCCTGTCTCCTGAATGACCAGTGTAAAGTCAATGCAAATTAGAGAATTAGAGTACAATAAACCACAAAATACTTTTCAAACCGGTGGTAGTTTATTAGAAACACCTCCCCCCCCACCCCCAACTTTTCACCTGAAAAGTTGTGCTGCAATAACAAAAAAAAAAGGTTTAGGCTGTTCTTGTATTGTCTAGAAAATGTATTCCTTTATCTCTGTTTTCTCCCTTGCAAATTTGGGAAGTACTGTTTGTAGTTGAAACATCTTGAAGGGATATTGCATCACTGTTTTGTGACTAAGGATATGAAGTTATATCAGGATACCCCAAAGGGAGGAATAGGAGATGGCAATCCAGAATTTTCCCCACAGCAAACTTGATGATAGCTACCACCAGGGTGCGGAATCTAAGACGTTGCTGGTTTTCACCCAGAGCTCCCGCAAGGAAGTTAGGACTTAGCTGCAAACAACGTCCAGGTCGCAGTCCCTAGGGCAGTTGTCCACTGGTGAGGAACAGGAAGCAGAATAGGACTCTAGGCAGAAGGAACAGGACTTAACAGGAACCAGGACTAATAATATTACAGGCAGAACTAGGAGGGTGTACTGTAACTTTAAGGAACAAATGGACAAAGGCTTTAATGTAACTACTATAAACAAACAGGGCCTGAGGGACAGTACTAGCAGCTTGCTAGACTTATATTCGGGCGAGGAGCATACTGACAGACTTCCTTAAATACAAAAGGAGCCTGTCACAGGATCGCGGCCGAAACACAGAAGAGGCGCGTGACCGTGCTGTGCGCGCCCGACGTCAGCGTGCACGAGCGCGGTCACGAGAAGCAGCATGGCGTTTCCTAACGCCAGAGACAGAGCGCCGCTGGAGCGTGGACTGGTGAGTACAAACCCTAACAAGTTATTATCAAATTGCTGGTGCCCCACTGTGCATTGTGCCACGCACAATACCAAACACAGTTTTCTGGGTGTGGTAAAATGCATAAAAACGCTAATGTAAAGCCTCAGCAAGCCATCCGCTACCTTACACATGGTACCTCCAGCAACACACCACCTCTCTCTCCAACTTTTTCCTGCTCTTAAACACCTGGGTCAAGCAATTGGGGAAATTGTTCAGGTGTCTTGTAGGGATAAAACTTGTTGTGTGTGGCAAGACTCACAATGAGGCTTTTGCCTTAAAGAAGTATTTTTGCCTGTGCACTGCACAAGCACTCTGCTGGTAAGTATATTAAGTTACACCGATAAACAGGAAATGTTCCCAGTCTTTTCTAAATGTGCTGCTAAATGCTATGTTCTCTTTAACAGTTAATGTGTGTAATACCTCTGACAATTGCTTTTTCCTCCTCAGTCACACTAGTAAGCTCCCTCTTCTGTAAATGACCACCACTGGACCTTAGTTCTGTAATAAAGAAAAAAAAATGCATTGGGCATTCAAAATGATAGGTTTAGAGATTGCTTCTCTTCCATGTAGTTGCATCCATCATTTAATCTGTTAAGTAAACAAACCCCCCACCTGTTTCCACTGGAAATTTAGATAATGCATATTTACAATGTACCCCAGAAAGATCAATTTGGCTGCAGCCAGTAGAGAGACAAGAGAAACCAATACAAATCAGGAAATTAACTTTAAAGACAACATTATTTCAAGTACTGCGTAGAAATAACTGCTGTGCCAATTTAAATGGCAATAATGTTTTTTCTGCTATTATTGGTCCATCCAATAACTTAGTGAATGATAAAAGCAAGCATTTCATTGCTTTCGGCTAGTAAATTGGGCCAGTAGTTGATACATTGCTGTTACATTTGGGCTCTAATGTCTGTCCTTACAAAAAATATCATGTTTCCCCAAAAATAAGACATCCTCCGAAAATAAGACCTAGTGTAGTTTTTTTTCCCTAGCTTAGAGATATAAGGCTTCCCCTGAAAATAGCTGCAGTTATTTTTAAAGCTTCCCCTTGTAAGGGTTATCACCTCCTGAGTCCCCTACCTGGCAGAGTTGAGTCCCCAGAACTGCAGGACAGGAGGAGTAGGCGCCAGGACTTAAATGCCCTGAAGTCGCGGGGAGAAGACCAAAGAACGCTGAAGTGAACATGTAACTCCCAAGTCTGCCCGATTAACGTGGTGCCTCACAAGCCGGGAGCAGGAAGAGGAGTGTGGCAGTTTGATACCTCTCCCAAGGCCAGACCAGTAAGTATTTCCCCAGAAAATAAGACCTGGGGGGGTTATTCACTAAGGTGCGGATTCGACTGTCGAATTCGCAAACAGCAGATTCCCATAGTAAATCCGCTACAATTTCCCCATTGTGAAGTCACAACAATTTTTTTATTGTTAAGATTGCAACAATTTACCATAATAAAAGTTGCAACTGCGACAATATTCTCATTATAAAGATGTGACTGCGACAGTAGCAGCCTATTGCGACTGTCTTTATTTGTCGAATTCGCACCTATATGCAACAGTTCGGATTTGATTGAATAACCCCCCTACTAGTGTGTCTTCCAGAGCAAAAATTAATATAAGCCCCTGTATTATTTTCAGAGAAACACAGTATCACTTCCAGCATCAAGATGCATTGCCCATGCAGGCTGATCTCCTAAATCAAAACTAAATGTGTTCCCTCTCATATCACTAATAGCAAGCTAGTTTTTCTCATACCCGAAGTTTTTGTATCAGTGAAGTTTGGGATTGCTCCTTCCACTCTGAGCTGTGATTTTAGCTTGTGAATGAAATTCCACCCTGCTACTTGCAGTTTGCTAATTGCAATGTCATTTTCCTGAAATTTAAAGAAGAAAGCATTTCAGGTTGAGAGCTTTTTATTCAGTTATGGAAAATGATCAGTATCACGTGGTCAATTATAATAAAGTAAAATTATTTCTAGGGCAAAATGGGACGTATTTAAAGAATTCCCTAATCCGGTCTCATAATTTACCTGCAGGAAAAGCTCATTTTCCACACCTAAGTTTTCTTCATCTTCTTTTAACTGTTCCGATGCTATAGTAGCCTTTTCAGTAGCCATTTCTTTCAGTTTGTTGGTCCAGTCTTCTAACCAAGGTCCCCAGTGTTGAAATAACAAATTGAATGCAGTGCTTTGCAGATTGCTTTGTCTGAAACAGAGAATAAAGATAAACTGACTGGGTGTCAATATGAGTTCCAGCATACAGCCTCCACTATCCTCCCATCATCCTCCACAGCATCAGCTTTTTAGGCAATAGTACCGGGCTATGGTACTCTATGACAGCCTAAGGTAGTGATCCACAAGCCTGGCAAGGACTAGAGAGTAGCCTATTGAGCCTCATTGATGAAAGTGAGAATTCACCTGTCATATTAACTTTGCTACTATTCTCACTATTGACTAAGTGGTGAATACACTTTCCAAACAGGGAGACGGCGGCAAACACTGTCACATGTATAGTGAGACATAGTCAGTCAGATAGAAGTAGGATGAGAAGTCATGCGGAGTGAGTTGAATTTGACAAGTGAAGGGCAGTGATGTCAGTCTCACCATATCCCACTAACTATTCTGTGAATATTCTATTTCTATGTCACCTTGTCCCTAGGTCATGTTGTCACTTAGTCTCAGTTGCCATTGTCATTTTTGAATGAAAAGTCACCTTACGCAAAACTGGAGTCCTGCCATCAACCCCCAATTTGCTAGAGAAGTAGAGAAGTGAAACAGGTGAATTCAGAGCAGTTTACATAGTTGAATTTACATCTTTGCACCACTTCACATTTTAGTCAATAATAGTACCTGTACTGCTATTAGTACCATTGCATGTGCACACATAATAATGCAAAGAGCTCTGTAAGTTCGTAACTCACGTAGTCACCTGAATTGTTTGCGTATTCGCTACTTCCCAGTGTTTGATCAATAAGAAAACATGGTAAAGTGGAGAATAGAAGTGAATTCACAGCTCAATGCAACTACTTAGGGGATTATTCTCTAAAGTCCTAATTGTCGCGTAACGGTGAATTCGCCAGCTAAAGACAGTCACAATAGACTGCTACTGTCGCAGTTGCATCTTTATAATGAGAATATTGTCGTAGTCATGACTTTACTATGGGAATATTGCCATAGCCGCAATTTTTACAATTGTCACAGTTGCGACTGTAGTCGCAATCGACTAGTTTCACTGTTTCCAGTGCAGTTCCAAATTATATTAAAGAAGTAGTAATGCCGGGCCCATAGCATGAGTTCCATTTTGCATAGAGTCCAAAATGAAAGAGAAAGACAGATCTCTATGCAAAATGGAACTGTACTGGAAACAGCGAAACTAGTTGATTGCAACTACACGACTTTACAATGGGAAGATTGTCACAGTCACGGATTTGCTATGGCAATCCGATGTTTGAGAATTCAACAGTCGAATTCGGACTTTAGCAAAATAACCCCCTCAGACATTAATCAGTCAGGCTCATTGCTTCATTACCGCCACAGGCCATTCACAGAAAGCTTGTTAGATCATGTTTTTGTTCCACTATATATGCGGATATTATGGCTTACCTGCTTGTTTTATTTGCCGCTTGCTTTGACGGCCAAGTTGATTGCCTTCTGTTCATTTGCCTGTTTTCTTGATCCATTATCTTAGTTTCTGGAATCTGCTATTTTTCAAAGAACTTCAGGTAAGAAAATGAAATACGTTCTAGCTATTATGAAGTGCTTTACACATACAGTGCCCACATAGTTAATGTTATAAATACACAGAAACACACAAGTACACAAGCAAGCACACATGTTTGTACTGAAGAATATTTTGAATTATTTCTAGGGAGACAAGAAATGCACCTGTGCCATATATGCTTATACTATCCTATTTCCCAAAAATTAGGACCTAGTGCAATTTTTTTCCAAGCTTAGAAATATAAGGCCTCCTCTGAAAATAAGACCTAGCTGCAGTAAAGTAGGAGATATATACCGTACTGGTACCGTGTACCAAAAATAAGACCTCCCCTGAAAATAAGACCTAGCTGCAGTAAAGTACTGGAAACATACCGTACTGTACCGAGTTTCCCAGAAAATAAGACCTAGCAAGTCTTTAGGAGCAAAAAGTAATATAAGACCCGGTCTTATTTTTGGGGAAACACAGTACCTACTGGTTGATTCATCAGTGCTATAGTTTAATAGAGTATAAGCATCTCCAGACTACCTATGTGAGTCCTTTATCAGGGCCTCTGTAGGAGTGGCTTAAATCTTCCCACAGGATCACATGGAACATGCTTATATAAACCACTGCAGGGAATGTAAGGCAGGTGGAATTCCTGAAGAGAGATGCATGCTTACTAAACATAATACAAATGTTACAAACATACTATAACATACTATCAATTTCACATTTTGTTCAAAACTTCATGCAAACATCATACAAATAGTGGGGGCAGTACGTTGGCTCAGTGGTTAGCACTGTTGCCTTGCAGTTCTGGGTTCAATTCCCCTTCTTGTACTTGGGTGGGTTTCCACCTGGGGCTGCTCTCACAATCCCCAAAAAACATACTACATAGGTTAATTATGTGTGTGAATGAATAGGGAAGTTAGATGGGGCAGGAACTGAAGTGTATGATAAATCTCTTTAAAGCGCTGCATAATATTTCAGCACTATAAACATGAATAGATACAAATACAATGGAAAATAATTAAAAACACAACAATAATATAATATATATCTATAATATGGTTTTACTGTACACTTCCATTTCACAGTTTATTTTCAGCTGTGCTGAATAGAATGTTCAGTATCCCCACAGCAGACTGAATAGATGATGGTGATTATTCATTCAGTCGTAGCTGACTCTCGGTCACTTTATGTATCATCATTCTCCACACCTTTCTGTCTTTCACCGCTCCCTTCAATTCCACAGTTGTCGTATTCATTGTTGTCATGATTGTGTGGAGCCATCTTGTTCTTTGGAGGCCTCTTCTCCTTTTTCTACTGACTTTTCCGAGCATCACTGACATTTCCATGGAATTAGTGCGCATCACGTGGCCATAATATGAGAGTTGCTGTTTGTTAATTTTGCCCTCTAATGATGTTTTCGGTTTGAGGTGGTCCAAGACTGCCTTGTTGGTCATCATGTCAGTCCAAGGTATTCTGAGCATTCTTCTCCGGCACCATAATTTGAAAGCATCGACTTTTCTCCTCTCAGCTTTCGCAACCGTACATCATAATAGGGAAGACGATTGCGTTGACCACTCTGCCTTTTGTTTCAATGCTAATATCCTTGCTCTTCCAGATCTTTTCCATTCCCTGCATTGCAATCCTGGCAAGCATGATTCGCATCTTGATCTCAGGTGTCGATTCCCCGCTGCGGTTGATTTTAGCTCCAAGGAAAATGAAATCTTGAACAGGTTCAATTACCTTGTTGTTGATTTGTATATTCACTGTACCATTGTCTGCCGTGGTCATAACTTTTGTTGGATGCATAATTTAGTCTGAGGTGAGCAAAAAGACCCCACAGGGTCAATTAGGTCAGACTAACTGAGTTTAAATTTAGTTTCTCCAAAAGAGATTATTCTGGAAATTTACAGCTATATCAAAATAACCATTTTTCATTTTGCTACTAAGAGGTTAAAAAGTAAACATTAGTGTTCATATAGATATATTATCAACCTTGAGTTTCTTACCTGACTATCTCTGCGGACTCTTTTAGTAAACATATTGCTGTATATTTGTTCCATGAATTGTGGAATAGTCTGAGAAAAAAATGAGAAATCCATACTCTGGCGAAGGAAGTCTTCTGCCTTGCGCAATAAATGAAGAAGAGTTTGCAGGTAGGAACGTAGTTCTGGTGTAATGAAGCAGAAATTGATAATGTTACTCAACTTTATTCTTCTCAGTTTGCATACCTTTTTTGAGCAGCCAATAGTAATCAGATAGGGTAGGGCATCAATCAACACTTACTTATTCAACGCTTACTTATTCCTGTAAAAAGTAGCAGTGGTAGTAGCCAACAGTTACTTTTCTGTCCATCTGTCATTGTAAAATTAAAACAAAACAGTGACAATAAAAACTGATAATGCCCCAAATGCACTTATAGTTACTCTGTGTTCAATCTGTGCTTCCAAAAATACTAAATTGTGAATAGAAAGATATTTAGCTATTTAGGGCATGTTTAATGTATATGCTTTATCTAAAGTATCATAAAAACAATGGGAATGGGGCCCTTATTGTCTAAAGTTTGAATTCCCCTGTTGAATTCACTTCGAGTCAAATTACCAAAATAGTCACAAATTCACTTCTCCTTATTTATGAAACTGGAGATAGATTTGTTGAACAAGCATATAGTAACAGATGCAGTTGCCTACATAGTGTGGCAAAGTCAGTCAAAGAGAAGTAGGATGTGAAGTCATGCAAATTTATGTGAAAATCGCCAGTGAAGTGCAGTGATGTCAACTTCATCATATCCTACTATCTGTATATAAGTGAATAATACATCTCTTTCTAAGTCACCTTGTCCCTAGTTCAAGTTTAGTTGAAGACAAATTTCGTTGGAGGCACCATTGTCACTTTTCATGAAATAGTTGTTAATGTCACACTGCAGCCATATCATCAACTCCCCAATTCGCCACTGATGTGGTGAAATGAAGCCGGTGAATTCGGAGCACTGCACCTTGTCCAGTTTCCTACTGCGCCTGACTCTGATGCTTGCTGAATATGCAATGTATCTGTACACACATGCAAAGTAATGCAAAGAGCTCTGTGAATCCCCAGCTATCATAGTCTCCTGAATTAAGCATGTATTCACCACATCACAGATTTTGCTCAATAAATGAACATGGAGAAGTGGCAAACAAATGTGAATTCATAGCTATACCTGACTATTTGACCTTTAGTCAATAAGGCCCCGTGTGTATCAGTAATGATAAGACTGATAGAAAGAAATGAAATTCATGAATTCAACTTTGAAGATAACATTTTTACAGTGATGTGTTTGGCTAACTGCCATACCAATCTAAATGAAAATTTTTATTTTTTTTTATGTTACTAGTACTTTAAAAGCTTTTTCCAGTTTATTTAATTTATGTGTTCCATTCTTTCCAATTTACAGCCACTTTGCCCCTGTTGCCTACTTCCTTTAAAGCTGTTCAGTTTGGAATAACTTACAGAGTTAACACCTGCTTGCTTTTTTCCCCAGAATTCTCTAACCTGTTGATCAAGTCATTGGCATGAGATTCCAAAATGATGCACCTTTCCTGGCACAATATGGCTAAACTCTCCACTAGAGCAGGCCACAAGGGCCCTTGCAAACTCTTGATTGTATATCTTTAAGGGGATACCCCCATTTTATTGCAGAGATAAAAAAAAGAGGACGCAATGTTTCATGAGGTACACCTGAGGAAGGGAGGCATTTGCCACTCCGAAACTTTGTGTCCCATTTTTTTTTCTCTGCAGTAAAATTGTGATGTCCGCCTAAAGATATACAATTAGCGGCTGAAGGTATTATCTACCACCATAGGATGTGTCATAGCAACTGACTCCTTTGGATCCTGTTCTAGCCATTTGCTTCTCCTCTTCTATCCCTGGCTGCACAACCTTATAGAGAAAAACGAATGGTTAAATGACAACAGTAACAAGAGTCAGAGGTTCTTATAAGGACAAACTGTTAGGAAAGTCATTTAACTGAGCAATCCGCTCCAGCGCCGGTTTCCTCGCGGCATGGGGCGCGCCGCGTCTCTGCTTCGTCACAGGTGCGCACACCGCTGGCGCGTGTCTTTTGAATTATTTGCCGCGATTAGCTGATAGGCTCTCTAGCTATAAAAGGGAGCCTGTCAGCTATACTGGTGCTCGATTATAGAGTTCCTCTCTGGGTTTTACCTTGCCACAGCACATAGTAGCTTGTTATATTACTGTTATAGGAAAAGTCTATTATTCCTCACAGGTTCCTGTTTTCTCTTCACCAGTGCCTTGCCCATCTGTGTTCACATTTGCCTTGCTTTGTTCAGCCATTGTTCAGTCCTAGGGGCCGCGACCTGGATACCTTCCACAGCGAAGTCCTAACCTCCTTGCGGGGGCACTAGGTGAATACTGGGGGTATCTTAGACTCCGCACCCTAGGGTCTGTTCACTACTGAACCTCTCTCCAGCTGCTTCCTCCTTCTCCACGGGAGTTACCCTCCCCATCATTACACAAACCTCCTGTGATCTCAGATTACTATACCAGCTAGTTAGACAGGTGCTCTGAAATACCCCCTTACAAATATATATTCATTTAGCAAAGAAGTCATTTTCTGCATATGGAAAAAACCTAAGCCCAATGTATCAATTTAAAAGGAAATCAAGGGAATTCAGTGCAATATTTTTTACTGATGTCTATTAACTCACTACAACCATTCAGCAGTTAGCATTCACTAGTACGAGGAAGACAAAATAGTAAAAGCCAAGCTAATCTCTCATATCTTTCTAAGTTTTGAATGCCACGGTAAGCTATTGTGCTGTTGATAAGTATATATTCAACCTTCACCATACAAATTCAGTATTGTTGTAAGGACATATGCATTTGATGAAGACATTTTTATTTATTTAGAGTATTACTTACAAGGTCCTTCACTGAGAACATTACAATTGGCTACCGAGGACATGTTTTAACTAATTTAGGGATGAAACAAAGTCCGGCACTCCCAATTAAAAACGAAAAGTTTATTTAGTTAGGTTAAAAAATGCAATCCATTCCTGGTGTGTAATAAAAACAACGGCGGTCGGTAGCGCCTCCTGACGCGTTTCGCGCAGTGGCGCTTAATCGTAGGAGATTATACCCCCCAGGCCTAGCGGCCACCATTTGCACAAATCCTTTTAACTAATTTAGGTAAATACTTGAGTTAAATGGTTTGTGTCTCAGGACTCACCACATCTCTGATGTTTCTGTTTGCACTTTTCCTCTGCTAAACGTGTGCATGCTTCCTGACTCAGGGGCACAGGACACATCTGTCTGTAGTAGGAACAGAGGGGGTTGAACTCTAACCCCTGGGATTTTTCCTGGGAAATTGCTAGTTCCCCCAGTTCAGTGCAAGTAGGCTCCCGAACTTGAGGGGATTCTATGAAAAAAAAGACAAACGCAAGTATGGTAATGAGATTTCATATACATCACTATATACAATATGAAGTGTTCATCATTAAGAAACTAAAGGCATCTTCATGGACAATGCCGTATAGTTAATGCAGGTATATACTGTGTTTTCATGCATAAACAGATGAAAGAAACGTAACTAATCCACTTTATTTATTACAGTACGAAATGTGACTTTTTTGTGTTTGATGTTTAACATCTGTTTCATCTTCAATCTATCACTGTGCTGCCCTTCCTTACCATGTTACAAACGTAGATCAATTCTATTCAATGTGGTACATACAGTCTGGTTTTATATACATCTGCTTTCTTTATATTTGTAAATCATGCGACTAGTATTAAAAAAATTGTAATATGCATAGAAAAGAATAAACTCCATATAATTCATGTGAAACTTCACATAGCTCAAAGCACAAACCATTCATTCACATGCGCTAATGTGCTATATGTACTCTATACTATAGTACAAACATATCTATACAATCTATTTCTTACAACATCTTCCAATAACTAGCAAAGACTTTTACTGAATAGGTTCAGGAGAATGGGAATGAGTCCATACTATCCATATGTAGGCTGATCCAGTCAGTGAATGCTGTGACCCTCGTGTATACACCTGGTTTTCCTTGTTTCCCACAGCCATCTCCCCAGGAGGTGATTCCATACAGCACATACTGTTTAGAGACAGGATCCTGGCAAGTGAGGGGCCCTCCAGAGTCTCCCTGAAAAAGCAGAACCAATGTACAACAAGGTTTTATCTGGGACTAGACAGTACATATGTTTATTCTTTCTGTTGCTCTAAATATTACACACAGATATAAAAATTCTTTTTTTATTGGTTTTGTTTTACAGATTACTAAGTATCCATGGAATTCAGTAACATGGCAATCATTTACTGCTTATCTAGTAACCCATAGCCGCCAATCAGCATTTAGCATTCACTGCTATAAGGGAAGCTAGGTATATGAAAGCCATTCTTTGATTGGGTGCTATGAGGTTTTTAACCTAAGTATGATGAATTTATCTGTATTTAAAAACCATGTACTGATATTATCCATATTCTGTTCTGTGACAATACATTGCTAGGTAAGTGTTTTTGAAGTTCAACTACTTAATTTTCTTACCTACTTCTTAAACCATTATTTTATTGTTATTCTGTATTATGTTTTGACAGTTCTACATGAATATTACCTGACATGAATCTATTTCACCAGTCAAGTAGCCTGCACAAAACATAGTGCTGGTCAGCATGTCTCTCCCAAGAGCGCCTCTGCAGTCTTCCTGACTCAGAACTGGCACACCGGCTTCCATAATCACATCTGACAGAGGTCCATCTGTTTGGAAAAAAGAACCAAATACGAGTGAGAAAATGTCATATTTGCTTGACTTGTTATTGTTTTATTGAATTGGCATTACTTGTCTGACAACAAGTTATAGAGTACTAGATGGGTCAAAATCTATTCCTGCTATTTTAAACTGTCAGACAATAGTGTTAAAAGACAAAAAAGGTTTTTGGTAAAACTAATCTAAATAGTTTTTCACTTAGGACCTACAGTTATCCAGCAGGAATATGGGGGAATCACAACTTCCGATCATAAAATATAGATTTTTTTTTCCCCATATCATTGCCAAGTCCGAGTTTTGTCAAACACTAATTTCTTCATTAATTTTCCTTTTTTTTTTTTTTTTTTTTTGTACTGTTTCTATTCTTAACTTGTCTATGAACAAAATTTTTAAAAAATGTGAGGGACGAGAGATCACTAGGTAAACACTACAGTAGCCAAAGATATGGTAAAGTTTCATTAAGCACTTTAGTCAGTGACTGATAAATCAGAGTAGGCAATAGTATAGTAAACAGCATGGAAATAGCAATAGAGAAGGGGATATAGATAAATATAAGAGAAGCCCGTCGAACCTCAGAGGATCAGAACGCAGCATTAATAAGAGGAAACACAGGCTAAGCTGTATGAAAATGCAGTATAAATTACAGAGGTGTTGAGATCACTGTGTATTGATTTTGGTTTTCATTCCACTGCAGTTTTTTAAAAAATTTCTTTCAGCCTAGGTTCTGATTATCTTGCAAAAAATTTTCTTTCAGGGTTCTGTTTTTTTTTTAATAATGATTATAATTATATCATCAGTGCAGCAGTGCGGTGGCTCAGTGTTTATCACTGCTGCCTTGCAGCGCTGAGGTCCTTAGATTCAATTCCACCCTGAACTTCATCTGCATGGAGTTTGTATGTTCTCCCCGCACTTGTGTGGGTTCCCTCCCACGATCCAAAAACATACACCTGTGTGTGTGTGACAAAATAGGGAAACTAGATTGTAGGTACTGAAGTGGCAGGTACTGAAGTGAATGATGAATCTCTGTAAAGCACTGCGTAAAATAGTTGTGCCACTTGGACTTCTCTGTCCAAGTCCTTGTACTTCACCCATAAAGCAAATATCAGGCAAGGTACTGTATCCGTTTCAGTGCACACCTACTTTGCTCCACAAAATCCACCTTTACCCCTGCCATAGATGGGAGAATCACTCATTCAGTGACTTTTATGGATCCATTTGCTTTTAAAAATGTTTTTTTTTTCTATTTCATACCCCATCACATTAGACTACCTTCTAATTTATTTAAGTAATGAAAATAAAATTCAAAAATACAGAACAGTTACATTTAGAATTGCAACTGCCAATTATACAGCGCTGTGTAAATTTGTGGCAATAAAATTATACATTTGAGCATATCACTTGTAACTCTAAGCTGTAGCCTTTTCTTTCCAAATATACTGACCTTCAAAGTGGGAACCCCAGCCAGCAATGTAACAGTTAGTGCCTGGTGTTGGATCTTTAGAGTCTGGAGGCAGGCACACAGGTCTTACACTCTGAGTAGCTGCAACAGGACTTGTTAGCTCCAAAAGGGCAAGGTCATTATTGAATGTTTTCTGGTTGAACTAAAAAAAAAAGAAATATATAATTGATGCTCATTTAATCTAGATTCCTTTAAAAAGAACAGCAACACCGGGAAATGACTCAAATGCATTTCTATTTACTATACTGTATATATATATATATCTAATCTGTGCTTCTAAAAAATAATCTACATTGTGTCTGTAAAGTATGATATTTTAGCTATTAAGTGTTAATTGGGCTTTCTGGGACTTTTTCCTGAATGTTTTATCTAAAGCACAATACAATAATACTGTGTATATATACAGTATATATGCATACAACAATAGGACTGTTTGCTATACAAACATAGCTGCTATCAGTAAAGATAAAAACAGACAGAAAACCATAAAATTTATTAATTTAACTTCAAAGATAACAAATTTTACAAGAGCTGTACTTAAATCACTGTCATGCCAATCCAAACGGGACCTTTTTTTTTTGTAGTTTTACTGCATCTTGAATCTAGTATCCTAGACTGAATCAATATGCAATAGTTTGAACAGAATACCTATTTTGCTTCCATTAGAATAAGGAATCATTCCTATCATTTTCAACTGCAGTGTTCATACCTTTGGATGGGGCAGAATCCTGTTAACTTGAAAGATATTCTCTCCAACTGCCTCTTTGCTTAGATCATACTGACCGGTCACTACAGTCCAGTAGTGCTCATTATTGTTTCTAAAGCAGCAATAGAAATGAAAAAGGTAAAGAAATGAACAGCTCAGCACATCTGCACATTAAAAATATTTGCTACGGTGAGGGCGTGGCCTGACTGCCGATGTGAATGGTAGCAGAACCCAAGAGCTCCATCCCTAAAAATAATAAATAGCCCATTTAAATGCAAAATCCCTAAAGATCTGACTAACTAAAAAAGAACGTACCCACCACTGACCATCAGCCGCGGTACAGGAGAGAGAGGCTGCCGTGATCACCCAACAGCACAGAGACTCAGCTGCTTGTCAGGACAGAGAGGCACATGTGACCGGACCCGGAGGATCAGGTGCTGTAGTGAGACCGGGTGAATCCGGGGGTAGAGTGTGGGGCTCTGGCACTGATACTGGGTCAGAGGGAGAATCGGGCCTGAAGTAAAGGTACCCCCCCATAGGGGTCATTACAACTCCTAATAATTCAAATAGTACACCCACTTAAAGTGAGGTGGTTTTCCTAGACAACAATCCCAGCAAAAAATCAGCCACGGCTAACGCTATTTACTGTCTCACCTTATTGCATAATTTCTGAGTGCCCAATTTAAGATTAC
>WMED01010156.1:2911-15912 GCA_019650415.1 Pipa parva | reverse complement strand
CATCCTTCCTACTTCCTACCCTCTGAAGGAGGGGGACTCTATCTTAGTGCTTGCCACCCTCCTTTTCCCTGTCCCTGCCTACCTCCTATGTAGCCCAGCTCTATCTGCTGTAGAGCTGAGCGCTACAGCGCTCCTCTCCCCAGCAATGATCACAGGAAGTTACATCATTACTGGGGAAAAAATGATTTAGTGCTACTGCAGACAGAGCCGGAGCACAGAGGAGGAGGAAAGTAGGGACAGGGAAAAGGAGAGGTGCGAGCACCAAGATAGCACCCCTTTCCTGCAGCTCCCTGGGTGGCCGCCGACCCAGCCTACCCCTCAGCCCAGCCCTGTATGTAGTCACAGGTGGTAAATAAAGGAGCAGTAACACACAATAAACAGGTTTCTTATGCTTGTACATAGTACTGGATAAAATATCTTCAAATTTGAGGTCCTGATTTTAAATGGTATGTGTTATCTCTCTCTTTCCTAGTTGCAGGAAATTGGGCTTTCTGGAACACTTCTTTAATTATCTTGGGTTCTATTGGACAGTGGTTCTCAAACCTGTTCTCAGGCTTCACCAACGGTGCATGTTTGGGGATACCACACAGCAGTACAGTTGGGTTGGGTTACAGTGATAGGAAATTCTGAGAGATTCATCTGAGAAACTGTGTGGATATCCACAAAACCAGAGGACAGGTTTGAGAACCACTTCCACAGGAAACAAGACTAAACAGGGGGTTGGTTTACTTAACAGGAAGAATGGCTACAACCACAAAGAAGAAAAACAAACATATATTAATCAGGATTCAATTTCAAAGATAACATTTCTACCAATAATAATTATATATTTATTTGATGTTGATTAAAATAAATGTTACTGCTGTTAATGCTTAAAACCCTATTCTGAAGTGGTTGATTATAATATTCTGTAATTTCCCTTTTTTCTCTTATTCAGCTTTTACCCTTAGTGGTCCAGTCAAAATTTGATTGAACGACTTCAATACAAGTCTTTAAAATAATTAGGGTGAATTGTGTCATATCTAGTAAGAGTAGAAGAGGCCAATGACAGTGGAAGAGTAAATAAAAGGATACAACTAGCCAAATTACAAATATTTATAAATAATTTAGTGCATATCTGGGTTTTTGGAGAGTAAGCTTTATAGTGAGCATGTAATAGTATACAGACTGTAAACAAATTTCTCAGGGCTGTGGCAAGGGTTTAAAAAAAGCTATTTTTCAATGTGTAACAACCACTGGGAACAATACTGTAAACCGTTAATGAGGTGGTACTGGGTGCCCTCCAGGCTACATGCAATGTCTCCCTCCATCCCAAACCTATGCTGGAGAGACTGCAACAAAGTGGGGAATATTCTGCACAATTTCTGGCAATGCCCGAAAATAAGAAAACTATGGAAATATATATTTAAATTAATACACAAAATATCTGGGAAACTAATCCCAACCAGACCCGAAACAGCGCTTCTATACATCTTCCCTCCGAAAACTTCCAAAACAATCAGAGCAATAACTACCCATTTATTTATAACCACCAAAATCCTACTTGCAGGAAACTGAAGATCACTTGGCACACCCACTAGTAAAGAAATACTGAAAAATTTTAAAATGAATATAGAATATGAAAAAATTATTGAATGTAATCTCAATCAATATGATAGATATCTGACAACATGGAAACTCTGGCTTAGAATATGAGGAACAATCCCACAACCCACAAAGACAAACTCAAATCAGATAATAAATCCAACTACATAGTAGGAGGAGAGAAAGAAAAAACTGAACCACGACACACTGAGACCAACAAAGTTTGTTAGGCTGGGTTCACACGAGTGTATGATGCACAGCGCATCATACACTCATGTGAAGAAGAAAAAAAAAGAAAAGAAAAATACGCTCTGGCATATTTTTCTTTTGTACATACCAGTGACAGTGTGAACATTCCCTCGGCATTCGCAGCACTTCCTGTGTGTCGCATTTTGGGCGCAGCATATATAAGCTGGCCAAAATGCGCCAAACTGCGTTTCGGACACAGCGTATGCACGTTATACGCTCGTGTGACCGGAACTAGGTGAGTATCGTTGGCTTCTATGAAACCGTATTATTTTTTTTTTACACGAGTGTATGATGCGCAGCGCATCATACGCTTGTGTGAATCCAGCCTTATATTGTAAGATGTTTATGACAATTGGTATATATGTTATAACTTAAGAATGTAAATAATATTTGTCACAACAAATACGTATTGATTCAATATATACAAGTTGATCACAAATGTATCACACAAAAATTAATAAAAAGCAAAAAGTTATTTTCAGTTTGGGGAAGGTGTATCGAATATATTTCCTTAATTGCTCTGTATGGTGATTGTTTTTACATTTTCAGATTACAGCTATCTTTGTCACAAAAGTGTAAAAGATAAAGCATCAGACTATAAAGGGTCTATTACCAACTCATCTAAATAATGTGAAATCTATGTAATCTTTCAACAAATAACTTACTATAAAATCTTTTCAAATAAGTGAAAATATGATGCTTCTGTTAAAAAGAAACACAAACAGTTGAACCATTTATAAAAAGTAAATATTATGTCCATCCTAATAAAAGACACTGGTTTTTAGGAAGACCTATCTCTAGAGAGTTCACATATAAAAAAAGCAACACTTAGAGGGGGAAAAAAGGTAAAATGAAAGTGTTTCAAATTAAATGGAAATGCAATCCCCTCTTGAGTTGTGGCTACATGGAACACGTCTAATCAGTAATTTGACAGGTGAATGTGGTGAAAAGTTCAAAGTATCCATGGTGACCACTTGAGACACGGATGAGTTGTGCAAGGGACACCTGCTAGGTGACAGAAAAGGTGTGAGAGAAAAGTAGAGTGAAGTATTTTGATTGGACAATGTATAAGGCCTGCTTTAAAATACTGAAATACAACTATATACTGACACCTCTTAGCACCTCTCTTGGATTAGAGAGACTGAGAATTACTTGTGTGTGAAACTGATCAAAATATTTGGTGTGTGCTGAAAAACACATGAAATTGAATGATTTAATATGCTATGCTATCTGCTATCACTTGTAGACTACTGAAAGTCTGTTCTCTCAGTCAGCAGATCTGTCACTATTTTCATCTAGGCTTTTAGCCCAAAGGGCATGGTCTTTTTGACCTTTTAACAGTGCTTTTTTATCTGTGCAGGAAATGCCCAACCATAATTTGTTTTCCATGATCTTCCTTTGTTATCACTGCATACCATGTACTGTAGACTGTGTAGACTGTTTATTTTAAAGTCAATTTCTGTACTGTTGCAAAAATTGCAATGACCCCTATAATCGTTACAATTTTTAATTACATTATTTTTTCTCCACTAATAAAAACAGATGTAAAAAGGTTGCATTATGTTGAAAATAATAATCATACACAGCTATAACACTATATTTATAATGTCACACTGATTTGCATTCAGCTCTGCAGGTAAGACAGGTTATAAGAAGTTGGAGGAATTAATCCAGGGCAGCAATCTGAATGGTCTTAAATGTATCAAATGGCCAACATGGTAGTGCTGCTTATAACACACAGCCACATTTAGTTTAAATTATTTGTCTAAGGCACTCTCATGTGCCATAAGTGTAATTTATCAGTTTGTGCAAGTAATTGCCACTGAATGTTGCCTAATGATTATACATACATACAAGCCAAATACTAGAGTGTAAAAAGTACCTTAAGTGCTTATTAATACTTACCTACCCATTGATCTAATAATGATGAAACTACATACTGTATATATTGCTGGCTCCTGCAAGGCACAGAAAGACTGGCAAAGACTTTAAACATGTATGTTTTTTTATTGGTGGACTAATTGTGAATGGTTTGTTGAAAAGTAGGTAACCTGAAACTACTGGCTATGCAATGAGCCAGATGAGACAAGCTGGGTGCTCATCTGTCAGTCATACCACTCACTACCCAAGTAGTGTACCCCTTGCTTCTCAAAGAGAAGGGGAGGGTCATTACCTGTAAACAATGGGTATTTGGGGGGGGGGGGGGGGGGGGGGCAAACATATCTCAAAGAAAGAAAATAACCAACTCCTCTAGATACTCCCTCCTTTGAGAGAGAGTAATTCACAATTATATTGAGAGCACTGATCTGTGAAAAGGCCTGTTATGAACTAATAATCCAAGCACACACTATAGGCCAAAAGCTACCAGCAGAAGCAGAGAACTGTAGTACAGCAACAACAGAACTGTACATGTTCTGATCCATAAGCCCATTCAGAAAGGTAGAACATGGTTAAAAGAAATCTGAAACTGAGCAGGCCCACCACTACTCACCGGACGACAGTCTGAATGATGCACAGTAAGCAAAGCAGTGCTGGAGCACAGCACAGCTTCCTTGCATTGACATAGTTGAAAAAGTATGTTTCAATACAGAGGTGGCACTGAGATTTCTGTGATTTACCTATTGGCAGTATTTTAGTCATATGTCTTTGATAGAAGTAAAGGGGAAAGAAGAAGAAGCCATATCTCCTCCTAAGTCATGGCCATTATGTAGTCTAATGAGAGACCAGACAATTCGAGCACTATTTTCTCATTGCATATTTGTACAGCTATATATTTTATATTTGTACATTTTTTTCAGCAGCACAGTGAACAACAACTCAACAAAAATACTCCAATCACATTATTGAGGATATGATTTTTGGATATACTTCTCCTAAATTGAGAACAACATTGCCAGAATAAGGAAAATAAAATCTATAACTAGACCCTCTCCAAACCACCCTTCCAACATGAATATACCTATAAAATGACTTTGGCCAGCTCCCTAAAATAAATGGATTTTAACATGTGTTGGGCTTTCCTGACAGAAAATTAGGTATCTAACAGTTTATAATAGATAAAAATGTAAGTTAGCACTTTATATTAACCACTCTTTAGCCATATTTGTATTGTTAGAGTGCTGCTGTGGTTTTCTCTACATGAAGTAAGCAAGCTACCAGAAGAGAACCATTACATAAGATTACTACAGAAGGGGTGAATAGTGCCGCCCAGTGGGATTCCATCCTTACAAAGCTGCTTGGATACTGGTGGTTTTCAGAAACGAACAGGTCAATAAACTTGTAATGTTTCCTTAATTCCTTTATGCAACAGTAATAAAAAAAAAGAGTTGATGAGAATAGACAAAGATTTTCTAAGTAGCGTATATACAGTATATATATATATATATGGCTCACTAATAATAATTACTAGTAAACAAATCAACCATATTGCAAACAAAAACTGCATATATCACCTACTGTTCACAAACAGAATTACAAACACCTATTATAAGAAGTTAATAAAATTGTATATTAAAAATAATAATAATAATATACAGTTTTTAATCCAAATTAAGTTTTTTTAACTGCACACAACCCACAACCTAAAACTCAGACATTAACCCAATACTGTAAAGGGGTACCTTATGATTTAAAAAAAAACATCTGGACATATTCATGTAAATGCTCCTGTCTACTTACATGAACATTGTGGAAATTGAAGAAGAATTCTAGATTTTTTTTTTTATTCCATTTAAGTTATTTCTGAGGCTTGAAGTACTAGTGTGTTTGAAAGCATTCCTGGAAACAAAACTAGAGTTTCTATACTTTTTATTATTACTGGGGAAAAAAATCAAGTTAACATAGAGTATACAAAACAGTGACATTAAATGTAAAGTGAAAACCTATGCTTATACAGTCTTGGAGAAAATTAAGCTGGCTATGAAACCCCCCATGATAAATTGACAACATTTAAAATGAAAATCCTGGAAAATAGGATACAACAATACACACCCTGACCAAGACCTAGCACAATATTGGGAGACTAGTGGCTTGTAAGGTTTAAAAAAAAAAAAAAAAATACCCCATCCTCTTTTCAACTATCTTATTCCTGACGTTTAAAATTAGGAAAAGAAATAAAGAAAGCTAATACAGCAACTCTTATAATATCAAATGTAATAGTTTCCCAAACAGTTCCAATACAGTGCTTACACTTAAAGCTGGAGCGTGCCAATACATATTGCTCAATTATCAAAGGCAATATATCTGCCGGCTGGACATCTCTAGTAATACATCTCTCTTGCGATACATCCTGACATTTTTCTTCCTACCCAGCTGTTTACCATTAATAATAGGTTCGGTAAGTTCATATTTAGCTTTACTACAAGCTGAAAAGGCATTTTATAGACAACCAATTTGCCCATTATATAATACATCACAAATAAACTTTTTGCTAAAGGATTAGAGAGATGGACTCTGTTAAAGTCCATTTGTATTTAATGGATGAAGAAAATATATTGACTTAATATGTACATACTAGTAGATCTAACAATTAATGCTTGATTGTCATGGTAGTAACAACACTAACACTAAGGTGGTTATTGACTAAAGTGAGAAATCGACTGTCAAATTCTCAAACAGCGGATTCCCATAGCAAATCCCCGACTGCAACAATTTTGCCATTGCAACATCACAATTGCGACCATTTTAAACTTGTAACTGATAATATTTCCATAGTAAGCCGCGACAATATTCGCATTATAAAGACACGACTATAACAGTAGCAGTCTACTGCAACTGACTTTAGCTGGCAAATTCCCACCTATACGCAACAATTTAGACTATAACAAATAACCCCTAACTCTGCTCAAGGATAAGAATCAAACACACACATGCTACACTTTGAAACCCTTTCATTAGCAAGACCCATAGAAGCTGGAGGAACTCTAATGCTAAAGTGGTGGTAAATATAGTGCAGGACAAAACAGAATAAAAATATTTCCTTTTGTTTCATTGGAAAAATATAAGAGTTACTTAGAACATTCCCTTAGTGCAGGGGTCTCAAACTCGGGGCCCTCAAGACGATAGTTTGTGGCCCCCCACTTGATCCGACAGAGAGGGAGTCCTGGCTGACTCCCTCCGTGGTTTGGGGAGGGCTCCTGTAACCCAATCGGTCAAAGGAGCCAATAGGAACCCGGGAGCGCATGTGATCAGCGCTTCTGGGTTCCTTCTCCTGTGTAGTGCTGCCAGCTGCGGCAGCAACAGCACGTGTTGCCGAACTCTGCCGGGGGAGGGGTAAGTAAGACTCCTCTGATTTCCCCCCCCCCCCCCCCTCATAGCCACCAATGAAAAATTATAAATAAAACCCCAATGACCCCAAAACCCCCCAGTGGAACCAGGTTGCCCCCCAGCCATAAAATTTACCCCCAATTATAATTAAAAAAAACAACAACATCACAAATGCAACAGTAGCCCATAAAGCTGCACATTACCTCGCAGAGCCATATATTGCCCTGCAGGGTGATGTATTGTTTTTAATCTGTTGTTTTCTTGTGAAAAACCTGATGCGGCCCCGCCTCACCCAGACTCTAGTTCCAGCGGCCCCCGGTAAATTGAGTTTGAGACCCCTGCCTTAGTGGATCAAAAGCACAAGGCATAAAGCTGGAAATATATATAACTCTGCATTTGGCACACACATATTCACACCATTTTTCAAACTCAAATTAAAAAGTACAGCCATTTGTAAAGTGTGTAATTGATGGTGGATCACAATTGCACAAACTAAAAGTCTGCATCTACTCTAATCAGGTGTGGTTTTTTTTTTATTTTTCTCCAAAATTTAATGTTTTTCATTATTTACAAACTCTTAGAACAGTAAAACAAATTCTGCACCTCATGTCCTGAATTCTATAAAAATGCAGATTTGCTTTGAAACCTTGCATTAATTCCTTGAGTGGAATTTTCTCACAACACAGAAAATTGCAAACACATCCACATACTTTCTTGTCACCTTAGCTTCTATCTTCCAGCTGTACTCATAGAAAGTTATTTGCTAAAGTGAGAATTTGACTGTCAAATTCTCAAATAGTGGATTCTGATAACAAAAGCGACTGTGACAATATTCCCATAGTAAACTTGCGACTGCAACAATATTTCCATAATTCTATTCTAAATTCTGCTGCCAGTATTCTCACCCCAGAAGGGACATCCTTTCTCCCTATCTCTCTCTGCTCCTTGGCTCCCTATAAGAAAATGAATCATTTACAGCATTCTCCTTCTGACATGTAAGGCACTTCACTTTGTTGCCCCTCTCTACATTTCCTCAATTTTATGTCCATACATTCCTCGACATCAACTTTACTCCTCCCAAAGCAACCAGCTTTGCATGCCACACGCCAGTACTGCCCTTTCTCGTCTTAAACCCTTTTCTCTTTCTGCACATTGTTACAGCTCTTATTATCCTTCTATCTGTGTATGTAAGTCTTCCTCCCATTTAGACTGTAAGCTCTATGGGGCAGGGACCTCCATCCTCTTGTGTCAATTACAACCTGGCAGTTAAAGTGATTTTATGCTTGTAACTTACTCACTTGTAATATGAAATGCATGTCTGTCGTATATTTATATTGCTGAATTGTAAAGCGTTGCGTAAGTTTGAGGTGCTTTATAAATAAAATTATACATACATATGGATTTTAAGGAGGAAAGTAATAAAAAAAATTCTGAACCAAATAATGTGTTAAAATATTTAATAAATTATACCACCTCTCCTTTGCCTGCCCTCCCTCCCCTCCTGCCATACATCCCCTGCCTGCTTCCCTTCTGACCTTACTCCAACAGTCCAGTGAGCCGCCTCCTATTAGCACTTCTCCACACTGAGCTAGGTTGAGCACGATGGTGCTCCTTGCCATTTTCAGCTCTTACTGGCATTATTCAGGATTTGGCCGCTGCGCTAGTAGTGGCTGAATCCCTGGCGAATAGGGCCACTACTTGTGCAGCTTGGCTCCTTTGACTCTTGTCGGGTCTATTCAATTTGGATTCAGCAACTACTAGCACAAAAGCCAAATCCATAGTGAATAGGGCCAAAGGCAGCAAAGAGCGCTGTTGCTCGGTGTGGAGAAGCGCTCACAGGAGGTGGCTTGCTGGAACACTGGAGGATGAAGAGTACTCCAATTTTTCAGCTTCTGCAGGGTGCGGGGCAAGGCTGTTGTACCAGCAACCCCCCACGCACACCCTGCAGCAGATGAAGAAAAGGAACTTTCGCTCCATATGACACACAGGCATTTTCCCCCAACTTTTTTTTGGGGGGGGGGGGGGGGGGGGGGGGGGGAAGTGAATCTTATGGAGTGAAAAATATGGTAGATCAAAAATAAAAGTCTATCTGACTCTTCCATCCCACAAAACAAGTTCATATAACCCAATTCCATTTGAGAAGTTATCTGCCCTGATGCTGAACATTTTAAATTTTCAAATGATGTAAGTGACATGTAGGCACCCAAAAATATTTTTTTTATACATTCCTTCAGTTGACTAAATAAAGTAATCTTCATTCTTGTGAATTAGTAAATGATAAAATAAATCTCTTCTGTACAATCTTAACATGATTTGTATGTCTAAACTGAATAGAAAAATGTTTAAGGATCCATACTTTCCAGTGTAATTTGTACAGTTACCCGTTTTACCTTAGTTTATCCTCTGTATATAAATAGGCATCCATATATTTAAGTTATACAGACTTCTTTGAAAAGTATAGTTTTATTTACAAAATCAATATATTAAAGATAATTTAGTTGACTTTTCAATAACTCATATTAGAAGTACAGTAATGAAAGGTAAATTTTTACTTTGCTTAAAACAATAGTCCAAAGCGAAATAGTCATAAAAAAGAATCATCATAGCATCAGCAGCAGGTGGGATGTAAAATGATGAAGAATAATCTGCTGGTCTCTGTGGCAAGTGAGGTCAGTTTCACATACAAATTCTTGCAAGAATAAAAAAAAAAAGAGAAAGAAAAAGAGAGGGGAACTTTCAGCATGCAGGCCATTCATCTGAACTAAGTTCAGAGAATTTCTATCACTGTGAAATATATGTTATGCAAGCACAAAAATGTATTCAGTGGGGGTAGACTGAACCAAGCTACACTGAGACTACAAAGGAGCCCTCCCATGGCTCATGAATAAGTTGAGGAAATGATCAGAAAAAAATGAGAGAGATGTTTAGACAGATGGCCCACTTAAAATGCCTGGGACAGGGCATAAGCAGTTTTAATGAAACTTTAGATGTACCATAGTTTATTATTTTTTAATTCCTTCTTCTCAACCCCTCCCTAAGTGTTAAAGGCAATAAAATGGTATCAAATCTGAAATGTAAAATAAAGAAAAGAAGACTTTGTGCCTATTTGATATAATGAATGCATTTATACAAAAAAAAAAGATTTCTTAGAGCCTTTAACAATCTAGATGAAAAAACACTCATGCTTACAGAATGGGCAGATTAAAGGAATGCTAAAAAAAAGAAAAAGAAAAAAAAAGAAAGTTGCCAACAAAAACACAAAATTTAGCTTTGCTGTCATAGCACTTTCAACTTTTTCCAACTGTATGGGAGAGATGAAAGCCCAGTTCCTCTACCATTATTGAAATGCTAAATTCAAATGAATTATTTCAAACAGTGTCCAGGTGAGTCTTACGCATTTCAATTCTTAATTCAAAGTCAATGACATCTTCACCTCTTAATAGATCAGTTTACTTCTGTGTGAAGGTCAGCTACAACACTCTGCTCCAAGTGGTGCTTTCCATGGCACATGTACTGTAAAGAGACTTATAAAAAGAAATAGCATTTTTAAAGTAAGAATTGTCCCATACACAACAATTTGCCACTTTGCTATAGTCTGCATGGAAGTGAATTGTCTCAGTTCATGACAATAGGATGAATGAGTTTTAACACATCACTTTGCATCTATTAGCTTGAAATGAATTAAAAAAAACCAATTGCTTTAATTGAGATGACTGCTGTATGTTGATGATACCGTTGAGCAAAGCACCATAAAATGGTGACACTGCCATTTCTAATAATATATCATGCCTATTGGTAGTCTATTGTGATTAAAGTAAAAAAGATAGTTATGGTGGCATCACTTTTCCAAATATGCCTATTCATGCCAAATTCTATACAATATGCCCAAAAAAATACATTCACAAAAATAAACTGGAAACTTAAAATATCATTAATGCTTCAAAAACCTTTTATATTAAAAAAATAAAAGATGTTAAATACCTCTGAAAAAAAATGTCAGAGATACAATAATCAAAACAGTGTATAAAGTCTTAAAGCAAGTATGGAAACATGGACGGATGCATGTAATACGCATGTACATATAAGAAAGATATGTTCAGAATTTGGCATGTGCACTTTTTCTGCTCATCTGTATTTTGCTCTGCTCGGAACAGGGAAATGTATAAACCCTATCCTTTAACACCTAGGCCCTTATTCACCAATGTGCGAAGTGAGCCGCGAAGTGTTCAACTCACTTCGCACATGGTGTTATGCGCATGCTGATGTCCTGTGCGTGGACATCAGAATGCGCATTAAAGGGATTCCCCTCCCAGCGAAGAGACTCGAGTGCTCTCGCCGGGAAGGGAATCCCTTTAATGCACTCGCTGATGTCCGCGTGCAGGACATCAGCGAGCGCATATCAGTCAGTCCAAAGTGAGACAAACACTCCGCACCTCACTTCGGACTTTTGTGAATTCCCCCCTTAGTGTTTATTCCAAGGCTAAATAGATGCAAGGATGAAAAAATAGTGGATCTATTTAAATGTAGAAAGTGATTTTGATACAGAAGCTAACACACAAAAAAGAATTTCAAATTTTAGAGTGTTTAGGACAGCAGGGCTACTGTTAATATGTATTTATTGCAGGTAACATTAACTTAGCTCTGTTGTCCTCCAGCAACAATGATATCAGCATCAACTACTGTAGTTCCTAGCACTGATTCCTATGGTGTTTTGCAAATGATGATGATTTGTAATTTTAGCCTATGGGTAGTTGGGAAATCTCTTTTGTGAGACTATAGACTACTACTGCCACAGTCGCGTCTTTATAATATTAACATTATAATAATATTGTCGCAGTCGTGACTTTACAATGGGAAAATTGTCATGATTGCGGATTTGCTATGGGAATCCACTGTTTGAGAGTTCAACAGTCGAATTCGCACCTAAGTGACTAACCCCCACAAAGTGAAGGCTGCTCCAAATGCATAAGAGGATTTAACCAAAGGAAATATTATGTAGCCATGGTCTCCTTCCATGTTATTTTTTTCATTTAAAAATATGGAAATCTTTTCATAGATAATAATCAATTGGTCTTATGATAAACATAAAAGCACAATATATATTTAAATGTGACAGATAATCTTAACTTTTTGTCCCGATAAAGATTATGTAACATGCATTCATATTTGGTAAATTGTAAAAAAACAGTGCTTCCAAAAAATGTAATTTGTGTCTATAAAGTATGATATTTAGCTGTTGATTGGGTTGGATCTGTTTAACAAACACATGCAACATGGCTGCTATCAATAAAAATAAAAACAGATAGAAAGCAACAACTTTCATTAATTCAACTTCAAAGATAACATTTTCATAAATAATGTATTTAAATAATAGCCAGGCCTATCCACATAGGCATTTTTATATTTTTTTGCTGTTAGAACATGTGCAACAACTCTTATTTATGCATTTTAATTCACCATCTAAGAAGGTGTGGAAATAATAGTAACACAAGCATTGAACATACAGTAGCAAAACAAACTTTTTTAAACATGCGGGTAATAGACATTAGAAATGAACCAGCCACAGAGCAAAACAAACACAAAGTAAGACTTCCACCTTTGCAAGTGAAACCAATAATGAAGTCTTGAGATTAGTCATACATTACACAATTAAATTAGAATCACGACTGCCTAATATGTTGCAAATAAATACTAAGGTCATTCATTTCAAGTGAGCCAATCACGTAAAATAAACCACAATTAAAAGTTTACATGAAACAATATAAACAATATTCATAAAGATTATTTTTATATTCCATGCATTCTTATATTATCATTCTTATATGCAGGTGGTCATTTTCAAGTAGCAAAGTGTAATGAGCAATCTCACTCAAAAAATATAAATTTGATTAAATGTGAACCTT
>WMED01010155.1:0-15913 GCA_019650415.1 Pipa parva | reverse complement strand
TTACCCCCAATTATAATAAAAAAAAAACACAGCAACAGCATCACAGATGCACCAGTAGCGCATAAAGCCGCATATTTCCCCACAAAGGTGCTAATTTCCCCAGCATATACAAATCACCCAGCAGAGCTACATATTGCCCCTCAAAGCCGCTGATTGCCCCGCAGGGCCATGTATTGTTTTTAATCTGTTGTTTTCTTGTGGAAAACCTGATGCGGCCCAGCCTCACCCAGACTCTACCTCCAGCGGCCCCCGGGTAAATTGAGTTTGAGACCCCCAATTTACATTGTTCTTACATCCAGTCTTATGACTAAAATAATAATTAGTCATGATTAAACTTTTTTTTTGTAAGTCATATATCTTTATTAACATAGCTTTATTTCAATGCATCTATATTATTTGGTTAATTTCTCAATAATACTATTGTTGAGAAGATAACTTTGAAGTGTAATTAAACCCTGTATATAAATAAAGCTCTATTTACCTACTGTCATGCAGTAAATTGATTAAGAAATACCTGACTCACCTCTTAACTCAGCAAAGCTCAATATCCCTCTGCAACTGCATTGTTTCACAGAAGGGCTTCCTGCTATTGGCAGAGACACACCCATTCTGTACACAGAATGAGGGGGAGCATGGCTGTTTCATTAAGAGGTGGGAACTCCTGATCCAAAAATCATTTTATATTTTAATGTTTAAGTTTAGGTTTATACTTTATAAATGTAAAATATATGTATAGTTTTGTCAATAACTTTACTTACACTTTAAACATTTGTAGACTGGTAGACCTTATGAATGAAAAATAAAAAATGAAATGTACCATTTTATGTTTTAATACTATGGGTGAAATTTATTAAACTCAGAAAGACCACTCTCGACCTTTCCGAGTTTTCCAAGTGAGATCTCGCATTGTTCGAGAGATTTTTTTAGATTTTTCGAGATCGAGTTTTTCGATCTCGATTTTTTTAAATTTTTCAATAGAAAGGTAGCCATACTTTACATTAGTAGCATGGCTACTTTTCCATAGAAAATTTCAAAAAATTGAGATTGAAAAATTCCATCTCGAAAAATCTCACAAGAGCAGTCTTTCCGAGCTTAATAAATTTAGCTAAGATTGCATGAATGCATAGTCTTATTTTACATGCTCATCATTTGGGTACATCTGTTTGACTTTATTAAAAAGACAAACATACATTACAAAATGATTTCCAGTCACATACAAAATAATTCCAGAAGTCAAGGCTACGATTGGTGAATGACTTGCATACAAGTGGAGGTTGACTTAAGTGATCTCTGGGATTAATTCTACAACAACGTGCAGCAGCAGCATGTCTGTGGATAGTCGGATGAGTAAACCTTGTTCTCTATACCATACACAAAGTATGAATATGGCTTCTGCTTCCAGTCATAATGTACTTTAGTAAGTGGCAATAGCTCAATTGTATGTCTCTGTGAAAAGAAAAAATAATCAGTTACTGAAGAAGGAAAGAAATGATAGACCATCTACTGGACTTACACAATTTAGTAAACCTGGAATCAGTGCTTAACTGTTTATATCAAAGGTCGGCAATCTTTTTGGCTGAGAGAGCCATATAGTTCGGCTCTGCTCAGCCCCTTTAAATTCAGAGTTGTTGACATCATAGGTGACTTCACCTAGGTGACATCAATGGCTCCGGATTGGCTAGGAACCCGGAAGTGCGGTGACGTCAGTGGCCCTGGATTGGATAGCAACCCAAAAGCGCTGAAAGAGCTTTGTCTCTACAGCGCTTGCCGGTGATTACCCGGCAGACTGAGGAGCGGTGCTTGCATGTGAGCACCGCTCGTTACAGTCAAAGAGCCAGATGCAGCCATCAAAAGAGCCACATCTGGCTTGAGAGCCATAGGTTGCAGACCCCTGCTTTATATTAATCAATGTAAAGATTGTGAAATTGTTTCCCAGGGTGCTGTGTCATTTGGATCCTGACAAGGAACCAACTTCCCTTCTGACCTGGAACAGTTTCTGTAAGTGAGATTTTAATAAAATTAAAATAGGATGAGTTTTGAATATGCAAATCAATAAACTACATCTGACCTTTGAAGGATGACGTTTAGAAATAGCATTACCATTTCCAGTGGAGATTAGGGATAGTTCTCTGTATAGGCAAGGCAAGCTTACAATGCTGTGACATATACAGCTGGAATCCATTGACAGCAATTATCATTTTGGAGGCTCTGATAAGATACAGTAGCTGGTACTGACAGTGAGGATAAAGAGAGTAATAATGATGGAGTGCAGTAGAGTGATTCTGAAGAGAATGTGTTGTAAGCCTAGTTTGATTTCCATTTTATAATCAGCTTATTTGTGTTTAATTGAGTATATTATGACGTTTATTTTTGTGGGGACCAAACAAGGCCAAGTACTTTAGCCACGCTATAAGGGTAGGTGGAAGGACCCAGGCCAGTTAGGGTTTTTTTCTATATAGTTTAGTTGCTTCAAACAATGCAGTCCTTCAGATAGTCCTTGAAAATCAGACAAATGGTCTAGAGACATCAAAATGACTTTAGACACTGTGCATTGGCCACAGGACACAAGATACATGCAAATGTGAGCATTTCAGGTTTTCCTTGTAATTTAAAAAAAATCAGGACTAAATGACAAAAAAATTAAAACTTTGGTTAAAAAAAGTCCGAATCTGAAACAAAACCAAAACACAGTGATGGAATCAGTTACAGAACACAGGGATTCAGGCACATCGTTGTCTTCTTTGCTAATGCCAGGGTTCTCTAATCAGTGTCCAGTAGAACCTCCCACTTACAAATAAAGGGGTTTTGCTCTTGTCTTTTTAGCTTTTGAACTTCTATCGACACTTTGTAACCGTACAGTTCTCTCAGTGAGCATGATAACCCCCACCAAAACAAGAACATATTTACTTTTAAATAAAGTTACTAAAGTTTATACTAAGGGTTTGCAAAGAAAAAAAAATGGCAAAATCTAAACTAGAATTTCCCCTCTCAACACATACTACACCCCTTCTGTCCAAATGCCACCCATTTCAGCCCCAAAACCCACATTTGCTCCCAAATCATTTAGCCCCACCCCCACAATGATGCAAATTGCATCATAAAGTCCCACCCAGAATTGACGGGTGATGCCTTGGAGTCAGTACTCTGGGGCATGACCCCAAAAAGTTTCCCAGGAATGAAGGTGAACATTCTATTTTAGCAGGCCACACATCCTGAAATAAGATTGTCCTATATGTTTAGCTGATGTACAGTAATTAAGATAGATATTGCTCTGTTTAATATAACCTACCTGTTGTAACATTCGAGCTGTAGAGGAGAACTGGGAGAAATGTTGTTGCAATCCGTCCTGAGAAGCTTTATTAATGGATGGTTCAGGGAAGCTAACTACTGGAGGTAGCTGAGTAAAAATAAACAGAAAAACATTAACAAGTATTGAAGAAGAGTTTATGCCTTTACATTAATATGGGGGAACTAAAGCCAAAGGCTACCTGGCTAAATGCCAGCCAGCCTGTGCTTAGCTAAAAATAAGCAACAGGTTTTCCATCTTTAATAAGATAGTGGAGGTCCCTGACCCATAGATCTACAATCAAATCTTGAAACGGACAATACCATTAGGCAAGGTCTACTTTATAATAATTCAAACAGCAATAAAACCTTAACCCACAGTTAGAACATGGTAAATATCCACAACAGGCAAACAAGACCATGGGGCTTACAACTGGAAAAGCCAAAGATCTACATTAAATGTATGGGATCTTCAATGGCTGTTGGTGGAATGCTGCAAAGATTTCTGGGAAGTCTTCAAGTTGGGTATTCCAAGTCTGGCACTTTTTTCCTTGAACTGATCCAGAATGGATTTGATCCCTCTACCAACTCTCCCCAACCTACTAGGGCCCTGATGCATCCTTATACCTTTGCTAGACACTATGCCTCCTGGAAAAGCCCTTGTAGGTGTCTTCCTCTTGGGCAGTTACACAGTGTAGCACTATGGCATCCTAATACTCCATGTGCTCCAAACTGAAATGCCAGGCTGGACAAGTACTTCTACACCCTTTGTAGCCATAGACTACAAAACATGATCCGGGAAACTCCTTCATGGGGATTAATATTATGTGGTAATGGGACAAGACCACGTACCAAAACCTGGCAGGGAAAGTAGAATAAACCAACTAAAAACAACTGGAACAATAAACAAAATAAACATGATCCCTGGCACTCTGTACATTTAATATTTATATTTAAAGCAGATGCATATATTTTAAAAATGGGGGTTCTAGTTACAGTTTGCGCTAGGAGTTTTATCTCAGTCGCTGATGCGGAGTGGAATAGAGAAGATATATTAATATGATGATTCTGTTTTACATTCAAGCGCTTACAAACAATTCTGTGCAGACAGCGAACATAAACTGTCCTCACCATTGGTTTTTCATCAGTGAACAGTTGTTTTCCTTTCACCTTTTTGAAGTGCTCAGTAGGAAACTCTGATTTGTGATCAGCTATAAAATCAAATATATTATTTTTCCTATAAAAGAATTTGAAACAAAAAAAAAGATATAGTAATTATTACATATGATATTCGTCCTCATTATACAAAATTCAAGGTACATCTGACTATTTCATGCTGTAGTGTACAGTAGGGGATATGCAGTACTGGAAATGGCCCTAGTTAAATGTCTTCATTACTACTGAATGACAAGCAGTAAAAAGAGACCGCATCCTTTCTGAGAAATCTCATTTATTAAGCCAACACATTTTAGGCTCACTCACTAGCATCCTAAATTATAGCCAGCCATGCTTTTACTTGGTGTGTATCATGACATGTTATGGGTCTACCAAATAAGAGTACATTGATAAAAATTACCTTTGAAGCATTGCTCTCCCTTAATTTTTCTTTTATTGGAATTCTTATGGTACTAAGATGGAATCATCAGTAATTTGTGTGACTATCACATAAAAATCCAGGATGTCACACACATTACAGACATCCCACCAGCACGTACTATTTATATGTTCTTGCCAAGCATGGATATACCATTTCATGAGGTTAAAAAAAAGTTTGTAATGCCTATTTTCTGATGCCACGCAAAGTTTCACATTTCAGGTTATGCCCCCTTTTGTGATGTGACTGTAGATGGTGTGTTACACTCAACTTCAGGAACTAAAATCACTCTTGGGAAGACTGGAACCTTTACAGCTCTTGACTTAAAAATAACTTCTTCTAACTACTTCAAAAATAGATTGTTGGTGGAGCCAGTTAGCAGCTTTGACTATCAAATCAATAATATTTACTGACATCCAGTACCACAAGGCAGTACTATTAATGATAACCTGCTCATTAAAAGATATGTTGCCAAAAAAAAAAAATAGTGCCCACATTGCAGTTTTCTTACCATGTTACAAGTAATTCAATGTAGTTAACAACCTTTCCCTTTCCGGAGCAGCCATGGCAACTCTGCAGCGAACCGTGGCAAGATGAACAACTGCGGATAGAAGTGATTACAGAGGAACGAACCATCACTGTAAGCCAAATTCCAAACAGCTATAGTGGATGTTTTATTAATGATTTCACAAACACTTTTATCTTACTATTGTCTTTTGAAATTACAGTCATTATATGGCCGAGGCTCTAAAGTCAATTGTCAACCCAATTATGTGCCTCCCTGTTGAGGAATGCTTCCTGAAGCCTAACCCTACAGAGTTTCAAATGTTATTTGGAGGGGTTTCCTATATATTATTCCAAATACAGGAATCTGTTACGAATCAGTGAGGAACAATAGGTTTGTACACACTTGAGGGTTATTCACTAAGGTGCAAATTCGACTGTTGAATTCTCAAACAGCGGATTCCCATAGCAAATCCGCTACAAATTCCCCATTGTAAAGTCGCAACAATTTTTTAAAGCTAAGATTGCAACAATTTTCCCATAGTAAAGTCACAACTGCGACAATATTCTAATTATAAAGAGGCGACTGCAACAGTAGCAGCCTATTGCGAAAGTCTTTATCTGGTAAATTCGCACCCATACGCATCAATTTGGACTTTAGTGAATAACCCCCCACTGTGGGCGTTTGGGGAATAAGTCAGTGTGTATTAAAAAAGTGACAACATAGTCTACATTCTTAACAGAATATATAAAATAAAGGGGCGCAAGACAAAAAAATAGAGGACCGTTCTTATGATAGCTTAAAAGAAGGTACAAAAGAAACTAAAAAAAAAACTAAACACATTGCTAGATGGAGACAGTACAGCAGCAGATAATTTCTAACCTCCAAAATATAAAAGAAAAAGTGCTACACGCTATGTATAAAACGGATTCTACTACATTTTTGTAAATATGGCTACTTAGTTTAAAACTAACAATAAAATAACAAGAATACAAATAATTGTGCAGAAATAAACCCTCCAATTCTGTCATCCTTCACCAAGTGCCAAATAATCCCTGGATGAAAAGCAGTATAAGAAATAGCATGCAGGAAAAATATTTACTAAATGCCACCATCAGTGTAAGAAATAGCATGCAGGAAAAATATTTACTAAATGCCACCATCAGTGTAAGACATAGCATGCAGGAAAAATATTTACTTAATGCCACCATCAGTGTAAGAAATAGCATGCAGGAAAAATATTTACTAAATGCCACCATCAGTGTAAGAAATGGCATAAAGGAAAAATATTTACTTAATGCCACCATCAGTGTAAGAAATAGCATGCAGGAAAAATATTTACTTAATGCCACCATCAGTGTAAGTGGCATATATATATATATATACAGTGGGGAAAAAAAGTATTTAGTCAGTCACCAATAGTGCAAGTTCCACCACTTAAAAAGATGAGAGGCGTCTGTAATTGACACCATATGTAGACCTCAACTATGAGAGACAATATGAGAAAACAAATCCAGAAAATCACACTGTCTGATTTTTTTAAGAATATTTTTTCAAATTATGGTGGAAAATAAGTATTTGGTCACCTACAAACAATCAAGATTTCTGGCTCTCACAGACCTGTAACTTTTTCTTTAAGAGTCAACAACAGTGTGTGCCAACCTTGTGAAGACTTACAGAAAACGTTTGACCTCTGTCATTGCCAACAAAGGATATATAACAAAGTATTGAGATGAAATTTTGTTACTGACCAAATACTTGCAAATAATTTGCAAATAAATTCTTACAAAATCAGACAATGTGATTTTCTGGATTTGTTTTCTCAGTTTGTCTCCCATAGTTGAGGTCTACCTATGATGTAAATTACAGACGCCTCTCATCTTTTTAAATGGTGGAACTTTCACTATTGGTGACTGACTAAATACTTTTTTCCCCACTGTATATACAGTATATATATATATATACACAAAGCACATAGCGAGTAGGCATACAGGAACAGACATGCCGTTAGGTGTCCTGAGCTTTGCCCACCTTACTGTCCCTTGGTTGTTACACGTGGAACATGGACTCTCGGAACGATTTCCTGACCCATGACACCATGAACACTGCACCTAAATTTAAAGGGCAGATAAAGTTTATAGCAGTGTACGGACTGCTACAGTTTGATATTTTATATCAACAAATAAATGTTTGAATAGTCGAGCTCTTGTGTCCCAAGTGTGTTGGAACTCTAGCAACACTGTTTACTGTATGACTTTACCCTCAACTAAATCGTAGTTGTAAATCTTAAAATGTAGACAACGATGGGGGTGATCACTATTGAGTAATGTATAGTATAGCCTTTATCAGTTCTAATAGCCCCTACAAGTTTGTCATAGCCTGGTCCCTCTATGACCACAATATATGCCTTTAGGTAGAAGGAGCTACCTCCCTTGGGAGTCTTCAACTCATTTTGAATGTCAGACCACCTGCTTTGGCTTTATGGTAAAGAAATGTACCTACAGTATGTTCTGAGTAAGTTATTTCCACATTTAAAATTATGGGAACCTAGAGGATAAAGATGTTATAATACCTCTATCTCATAATCCTAATTATTATACTAGAGATGGGTTTATATCATAGGCAAAGACTATGATACACCTGATGTAATAATTTATTTTTATCCTGTTTTCAAAAAGGCTCCCTAAATCTCAGGTTCAATATGGTGATTAGATTATATATTAAATATATGAATACATATATGCCCCCTCTGTGTCCTCTCCTGCACACAAATGAAACATCTTGCAGGAAGGAGCAGGTCACTTTCAATAAACTGTGATTCAAACTTTCCATTAATTTGTATTTACTTACCCGCCCAGTTCCTGCACAACTGGTGCATGGGCATTTACCTATTCCCATGCATTGTGGACAGGCCTGTAAACAAGAGAATAATATATTCTAAACAAGGATCCAGAGAACTGTGATACTCTTCTGAGAAGAGAAACTCAGAGCCTAACGTTTTCCTGGTAATTTACTTAACAAAACAGGTTACCTTTACAGAGGAGGTGCCAGGAACTGGCATTTTTTTCTCCTCATCTTTGAAAAGAGTTGGAAAGGCCACTTGAATGTCCCAAGGCTGTGGAGGAGGCCCATAGGTTCCAAAGTCTGTAGGTTGACCTTGAGGATAAAAAAAGATGGTGCAATAAATAAATTAAAAAAAACATTCCATAAATCAGGTTGCATTGTGCTGCAAATACTAGTTAAGACATAGCAGTGCCTACAGAGAAAAACTTTATAGGAGAATGACTGCTAAATATAAATGTAACATGGGAATCAATCCTCTGTAAATTATAACATAAACAAGAGGTAAGAAGAGTGAAATGGGATATTTGGAGAGACGGGGACAAGATGGATTGAGATAGACTGTAGGAAATGCAATGATTTTAATGGATATAGAAGGGGTGCTGTAAAAATGATAGGAGCTAGGTAATTAAGGGGGGCAGCCCCATAATAATCAGATGTCAATAAACTTAGCATCTGATTATTTTGGCCCTTAAACGATTAAGATGATCAAACACCTTAAAATCTGATTTAAGATCATTTTAATTTAAATGGTTGATTTTTTTAATTTACTCACACACGGATATATAAATTTATTACACACACACATATAATATACAGTGTATATTGCATGTAATCACTTTGTTCTAATTGGGGCAAATGGTGTTACTGGCACATTTTCTGTGGATAAATTTACACCAAATCATATTTCTGACTGATTAGGATGAAACTGAATGCTCAAAATGACTGTTAGACAACCACACAACAATGTAACTTTTAATCAAGTCAATCAAAATCAGCGCCAATATTCAGTCAGATGGAAAAGTATGTGGCTTGCTTTAAAACAATGTCATAGAGGTGACTTGAATTAAAATGTGATTTTACAGGAAGAGAAGGTGTTATGAAACAGGAAGGAGAACCGGGCAAGTACCCAAGAACTTTTTATTACAAGTCACTATTGTATGTAATGTGTAAAAAGTACATCTGGGCATTTATTTAAGTAGTTTTATCAATTTAAATGCGTAGCTCACTGTACAACATTAACTGTGAAGGAGGTCCCAACAGGATTTCTGCCTTGGGCCCCATTTTATGTGCTGTTGCCAGGGAGAAGCACTGTGCTGATGAGGCATCAGTAAATTAGGCAGAATATTTTGTTAATTCTATAGTAAGTTTATTTAGATTTCTGCTGGAGCACACATCACATTTCCCTCAGGCTAGAAGTTCCAAAATTAAATATAAGCCTCATTCTCTGATATTCAGATGCAGGGTGAGCTCAATCAATATAGCTATTCAGCTCATCAGGATAGGTGGAGGTGTCAGTTTAAAATTAAACAGAGGTACACCAAAACTCTCAAGGAACCCTATGGAGAATCAGTATTTGGCCCGATCCCTTTAACAGTACTAACCATCAAAAGGCTTTGTTTTCCATTGAAATGTCCGTGTCTCTGTAAAGGTTTCCAGGCGATACTAAAATATAACCAGAGGACAAGAGTTAGGTCAGATCTAAGAAACTAAAATGCAATACATACAGTCTTTTTCAAATACTTTACATGTTTTGGGATACATTGTATAACATTTCTGGGTTTACTCTAGACACAGCATATTTTTTTTTTTTTTTATAATTTGAAGTTTTTATTGATTCAACAAATATAATAACAAAACATATTACTATAATACTCACAAATACATCAAGAGCATAGACACAACATATATTAATATAATATGCAGTTGGTGTCCAATCTTATTGCTAAGGAAGACGTAAGTAATAAAGTGCCTCGGCAAAGACAGCTACTGTGTGTCTGGAAATTTAATTCTAGATGGTATAAACTTCCTGTGAGGCATAGGAGTGCTGTAGTCACATGATCAGGCTCGGATTTACTGTACTAAGGCTAAGCAGTTCTTCCTAGGTCAGTGATGGCTAACCTTTTGAGTGCCGCGTGTCAATATTCTGTTGCAGTTGCAACTTTATGATAGGAATATTGTTGCGGTCTTACAACGGGAAATTGTCACAGGTTTACAATAGGGGAAATGTTGCAGTCTTGTTATGAGAAAAATAATCAAGGTTTTGTTATTGGGAAACTTGTTGCGGTTTTGCTATGGGGGAAATTACAATGGGACTACATGAGAGTGCGACACAAATGCCGACCATGATGTGTGTCCGCAAAAACGTCTCGGTGTGTCACCGATGACACGTGTGTCATAGGTTAGCCATCACTGCCCTAGGTGATGATGAATGTTTTTCTCAATCACAGCTACATGTCTTTTTTATAAAGGACTTGGCTGCCTCTCCATCTGGGGCCTAGGAGTTCCGCTAACTATGTGCCAGACGCTGCTCACATCAGAGAATATATGAGCTGTGCCCAAACAATGCAGATCACATATAAATACATATATGACCAATGCCCATGACACACGGGGTCTAAGCCCATGTCCCTAGTTTTAGTCTGAAACCAAGGTCTAAAAAAATGGTAAAAACTGCTGCATCACTCAGTGCTGATATTTAAGCTGCCTTTGCTTTAGTTATCCTTTAACTTGCAGTGAAAGTAAGTCATTAGATGACGCAAAAGACGTCTGCAATCACTGAAGAGAGTGCTGTTAGAAGTGCAATCCAAATAAGAAAGTTTGCAGTATTTAAAATTAATAGCCATTTACATTTTTGCTTAGAACCTTCTGAACAGTGAACATTCCGAGTAGGTTTATTCTAGGAGGGTTAATTGCCAACGGTCAGTGTTCTATCACAACACTAGTCACCTGGAATTAAGCAGTCATTGTAAATGCCTATAGAGTTGGATCAGGGCTAGAAGGGAATACAAACCCTGTATGTATTAAAAGGCTTAAGGTCCTTTAGTATCATTTCCTCAGCTGGAGAGGTGCCATAACAACACCCCTGTTTGGCATATTCCAGGAGAGCTTCTTTTGCTGCGGACTCTGTGAGAGGTGCTATTCTAAATAAAAACAATTAAAAGGGCAATTATGGTTACATAATATATATATTTTTACTAATATTTACATTTTGAAGAACAACATTAATAATGTCATGTTACCCAACTGGCCATATTTGCATTAAATAATGACTAAAGTATTGCGGATTACTTGAATTAATTTACATTTCTAATATCACCGGCCTTTTATATCACGCCATCATATCTTGTGCTGTCTATGACACACTATATAATAATTGGGGATATTTATCAAGCTTTTTGCTGATTTTTAGAGGATCGAAAACAACTACACAAATAAAACGGCCGATACTGGCATAATAAAATAGACACTGTTTCTCCAGCATTAGGCTGTCAAAAAACCTTTTTGACGTTGATAAATTTCCTTTCCCTATTCTCCATTTACTAAAGCAGCACATGTAGCTATTCTGAGTAAATGCTGTCATAATTAAATGAAGAGCATATCTCCTGACTGACCACATCAACTACTGAATGGCACATACAGAGATACTTACATCCAGTTGGGGTTTTCAGAAGGAGGCTGTGGAGGAGAAGGGATTGTTCCCGGAGGGGGAGGAGGCAGGAACTTCCCATCTGTAAAACAAATTATAATTTCAGAACACAGGATGTAGAAGAAACATATCCTACTTGTGTCTAAATGGATTATAATATAATATATAAGCGTAATAAGTCACCCTTATAAAAGTTTTCAAAAATACATACATTTTTGGGGGGTTATTCACTAAAGTGCGAATTCAACTGTCGAATTCTCAAACAGCGGATTCCCATAGCACATATGCGACAATTTCCCCATTGTAAAGTTGCGACAATTTTTAAAGTTATGATTGTGACAATTTTCCCATAATAAAGTCGCGACTGCAGCAATATTCTCATTATAAAGACGAGACTGCGACAATAGCAGCCTATTGCGACTGTCTTTATCTGGCGAATTCACACCTATACTCAACAATTCGAACTTTAGTGAATAACCCCCATCTGTGTTGTTACTAAACTACACTGTGGTTAATCTTTGTATTAACACATGTATATATGTGTGCTAAATTCTGCAGTAGTCAATGAGGATGCAGGCCGGGACCAGGAAGGATAGAGTCCATTTATGGTCATTTCAAAGGTATGGATCACCCAAATGACTCCTTTGACAACTATCAGTGCAAATAGGAATGGTGTGAGTGAGTGTGCCTGGTAACGTTTTCACTATGCATGCATTTTTCAACAGCAATTTTACAACTGTCAATTTGAAACCATTGACTTTCAGCTATTTTATAACAGGCGGCCTATTTTTCATGGCAGGAACAGAAATACTTCCAATAAAATAAAAGATTTGATTACGGAGGTTCTGTTATTAAACCACGACCACCCATCTTATTGTGAATTCAACATTCCAGTTACAGGATAAAGGATAAATGCAATAATGGACCTCGACGCCATTGATTTTCATTACACATTCCAGGAATTTTTTTGTTTTGTGTTTTGTTAAATTTTTATATAGCGCAACTACATTATGCAGCACTTCACAGAAGTTTGTCATTCACTACAGCCCCTGCCTCGTGAAGCTTACAAAATCTAGTCTCCCTATTCAGTAACACACATGTATATGTTTTTGGACTGTAAGAGGAAACCAGAGTGCCTGGAGGAAATCCAGGCGAGTGTGGGGAGAACATACAAACTCCATGCAGATGAAGTGGAATTAAACCCAGAACCCAGCACTGCAAGGCAGCAGTGTTAACCACTGAGCCACAGCACTGCCCAATACAAGTTACAAGTTAAATATATTGCCGTATTACAAAGTACTTTATATATATAACGTTATAACAAACTACTTGTCTGCATGTAGACCCTCCACTAAGAAATGACACAGTGTCTTTAAGCAAAAACACCCAATGGCTATCTTACTCACTATCCTTTAGTTGCAGGCTGGGGAGGCTGATAGAAAAAAAAAATGCCATTAATGCAAAATGTGAAAAAGAGTTACAAATACAATTTACCCCACAACAAAGGCAAAAAGCTTGTTCTGTCGCTAAAAGTGCAGCTAGGTGGTCTACATAGATATTAATGCTTTGTAGTCCCTGAAAGATCCATACTATCTACCCTAATTCCTCAGATACTTGTCAAGAAAAGTATCTTCCGGTCCTGCACATGTACTAAGCAACTCCACAATATCTTCCTAATTTCTTAACGGCAGGCTCTCTACCGCTATCCTGAATGTGGACACGTCAACACTAGGAGATCTATTTCAGACCTAAAAACTAATATTAATCTGTGATTAATACCTAAATACAGAACACTTTGCTGATAAGAATATTTCTGCCTCTTTGAGTATTTGAAGGGGAGGAAAATGAGAAGGGAGGGTGAGAAAGGAGAATGTAGGATAACTGTCACCCCTTTTTTCCTGTTAACCCTCTTCTGTATCACTGTTTAATGGTTTAGTGTCCATGGTTTGCAAAGTAAAATCTGCTGGGTACTGTTACACTACGCAGATATGTTTTCATTAAAATAAGTTCCGAGTTAAAAAAGAAAATGCTACGGAGCCTTGGTTTTTAGCTGGGTCAGTGCTCTGCCCCTCTCTTCATCTGATCAAGGCTATCTCTAGATTAAGCAGAGGTGGAAGGAGTTACATTTACTGTAACCCGCTTGGTATATCAGAAACCAGTACATATGGTTGGCCAGATACGCAAAACTGCACAATATGTATCACAATCTGAAGGTAAGATCGACGGATAAACTGCAAAGGCATCTGGGAGTAGTTATTTTGTATAGTATTTCTGCATATATACACTGAATACAAAAAGGGGAATTGGAAACTATATCTCCTGGGAAGAAAGTCAGATTTGTTTAATACAGTGTCATGGCCTCAATGCAAGAATGGCAAGTTGTGCTTAAACAGGAAGCCATAATGTTGAATAAAAGGTTTAATTCCTATTTGTGGTTAATGGTTGAAAGCCTGCTTGGATTTAGCAAGCAAGCAATGTGTCATGAGCAGCGTTTATAGCTGATGCGCTGCTCGTGAACTGCCAGCTCGTGCTGGGAGATGCGCTTGTGCTTCGGGGTTGACCTCCAATCTGGAGCCGCTGATGTCAGGCGTGACGTCAGCGGCGCCAGATTCAAATAGGGCTGAGCACTGCTTCTCAGGGCTCTTGTGTTATTGTCAAATTTGTCTCACCTTTACTGCTCCTGCTGTGTTGCTGCTGTTAACTGCTCCTGGGCTGCTTGTACCTTGTCAGAGGTTTGTTTCAGCTTCAGCTTCTCCTGCTTACTGCTTTTTGTCTGCTCCTCGGTCAAGTTGCTGGTAATTCCTCAAGTCAGCTTGCTTCAGCCTTTCTGTTACAGCTTCAGTCTAACTGTGTGTTTCGAATTACTCTCTTAAAGGTACAGCTCACTCTAAAAGATCCAGTGTGTTATAGTTCAGCAGTTCCGGACTTTGTCTAGTGTTTCATCAAACTGCCACCAGTGGGGTGTTAACCCGAGGGCCGCAACCTGGGAGGTGCCCACAGCAAAGACCAGTACCTCCTTACGGGGGTTAAAGGTGAAGACCTGGCCCTCCTTGGACTCCGCGCCTCGGAGTTATCCCGCGTCAACACCACTGTGGTAAGAGAATCCACTTCCTTCTATTTTGCACTTTTACCTCACTTGTTACTTGTTACCTGTTCCAGTACACCTCAGTGCCTCTAGAGGTGTAACGTTCGCTGGGTGCTCCAGTTCCTTTAGTGCAGTGTTTTTCAACCTTTTTTCTTCAGGGGAACCCTTTGATGTCATAAAATTTCTGGCGGAACCCCTAGAAACCCGGAAACCCTAGAAATCGTATAACGCACGTGACGTCACTGACATCTACATACTCACAGGTCACAGAGGGAGGATCCAAGGCTGCGATCTCTCTCTCTGATGCGTCGGGTAATGATGCTGATTGCTAATAATGTGGTCTCAGTCCCTGCTAACAGTGATCACTGTCAGATCACCGTTAGCAGAGACTGAGGCCGCATCACTTGCAATCAGCATTATTACCCGACTCAGAGAGAGATTGCATCCTTGGATCCTCCCTCTGTGCCCTGTCGGGTATGTAGACGTCAGTGACATCATGCGCGTTATGCGATTTCTAGGGTGCTGATTGCTAATGATGCAGTCTCGGTCCCTGCTAACAGTGATCAGGGTCAGTCCTAGCGCTGGGCGATGTGGGCAACTGCCCAGGGCACAATCTATTTGAGGGGAGCTGACGCCCACATTGCCCATAGCCAAACTCACCTCCTCCAGCATTCCGGTGACGCACCTCCTCTGAGCACCGCTCCACAATGAGGTAAGTGGAATGCGACGGCGCTTCTTGGCTGCTTTGGGTCTTCTCGGCTCTATTCGGGGAGGAGCCAAGGAGCGCCGTCGCATTCTACTTACCTCATTGTGAAGCAGCGCTCAGAGGAGGAGCGTCGCTGGAACACTGGAGGTCAGTGGGGGATGTCGGGTGGGGGACGCCGGGCAGGAGGCGCCAGTCGGAGGGTGCGGAAGGGGGGTCAAGGGGCAGTTCAGCCAGGGTGCCCATAGGGC
>WMED01010154.1:0-10041 GCA_019650415.1 Pipa parva | reverse complement strand
CCCCCACAGACTTTATAGTCTGGACAGTAAGGTCAGGTCACACAAGCTGTTTTTCAGCTGAGACTTTTTAATTAGGCTCATTGTTGTCTATAGTGCGAAATAGCCTGTGTGGATTATCACAGGAAACAATGGATGCTACTTTCTCCAGCTCAGCTGAAAAACAGCCAATGTGAACCCAGGCAAAAACAAAAAAAAAAAAAAAGGAAAACTTGACAGGCATTTATACCTACTATACGTTTAATCCACCAACAAAAGAGTTCAGCATGATATTTTCTTTATAAATTACATTTCAATTCACTTTTTTGGGCTTTTAGGAGCACTTTGTTAATTTATATTATTGAAATATTCCCTGTAAAATAATGACCCTTTGCAAGTGTTTATTTAAAAGATAAAAGATGGCTGCAAATGGCAAAAAACAAACATAATTCAATCAGTAATTCAACGTCAAAGATAAGATTTTTCCAAACAGAATGTAGGAATTGCCCTGCTGGTCCAAAGGGTAATTTGTCTGTCACCAGCAGTAAAAGAAACAGAAAGGACATCAGCAGACTGATACTAGTAATGTGGCTCAAGCCTACTTGTACCACCTGCCTCCGTAACCCATGCATGCAAATCGATGGCAATAATTCCATTCTCATTCTAACCAGGGAACTGTCACAAACCATAATTGAGACAACTATATCAGACAGAAACCCTAAGAATTATCTATATATATTTTAATTATTACAAATAGGCAGGTAAGAGCTTCTCCTTTTCAGTTTATCTCCATTATCTATGACAAGAACCCTTCTGTTATAAACCAGTTTGACTCAGCAAGGCTGTGCTTCAGTTCGGGTTGTAAAGCAACACCTAAGGGAACTTAGCGCTTGGTTTTTCACTGGTTACTGAACGGGAACAGGCGGCCATGTTGACATGTGAATTGCTAAACCATATCACCACACCTAGTCAGCCTTTATCTCATCTCTACAGAAAAACCCAATAGCACCTTCAGCAACAGACACATTTGCTCCTTATTGATGCAGCAGAGAGCTGATACTTTCACATGCTCTCCAGGAAGAAACAAGATCTGCAGTTTGCACAGCCTGCACCACAACATTTTTATTCTAGATAACAATCTTGGCCTGTGAAAGAAGATTGTCTCCTGGGTGAGCAGCATGCTGTAGCTAATCTAGCATGGCCTGTTTCAGGTACCTGGGGTATTGCATCATGTTCCACCTGCACTGTTTATTACTCAGCTAGTATCCTCAGAAGAGATGAACTTATATCAATATCTTTCCCTATAAAACAGCAGCTCTCAACCTACCTGGATCCGCGACCAGCACGATGCCAGCATGTGATTGGTGACATCACAACATAGTGCATACGCGGTAACGTTCGGTTACTTCATCAACGTTGCGCGTCACATGATGATGTTTGGCTGTGACGTCACCACACAGGCACCCCTATATAAAAGAACCTGCGCTCACTACTGGAGTTAAGTAGTGGAGCAGCATGTTCGGCGACCCCTGTGAGAGAGTTGTTCAACCCCCAAAGGGGTCACGACCCACAGGTTGAGAACTGCTGCTTTAGGAGCTGTTACCTGAACCATCTTGGCACTACAGCTGCAGCTGTACGTTTTTCATATCTGTCCCACTAAAATAAAATTCTTCCAGTGAGGATGAACAAAAAACATTTATTTTATTAGTAGAACCTAATTTAATATTTGAGTAAAAAAAAAAAAAAAAGCAGTAAAAATGTTATCTTTTGCACAGGAATAACTGGAAATCCAAATGGGAATTTTCTGTGTCTGATGTTAGCAGTTCATTAAAGGGGCACTATAGTGCTGATGTAACTACACACATACATATAAAACTCCTTTATACTAAGCCAACTGCTGACACAAATAGTTAAACGTTTAGGGAATAAAAAAATACTTGTCGTTTGCTTCCCTTAATTAGTTTTCCTGAGAGCTGACATTTTCCTCTCCCTCTCCTTTCTGTTCTGCACGAGAAGAAAAAGCTGCCTGACTGCTATTGGTTAAGCAGTGTGCTGACCTTTTGGCTACACAAATTAAGCTTGGAATGCAGATTACAGAGGGAAAGCTGACTTGTGTGAAAGCATTATGTAGTAAGTAGGGCAAAAATGTCCAGGGGAGGGTACTCTTTCATGGAAAACTGGCCAGTACACATCACACACACATTTCCTGGTGTGGGAGTTTATCAGTGCTGCCTACTCAATCATTCTATGTCACATGAAACAACTACTGGGGAGAACTGCTTCTCACTAAGGTATAGTACTGCATATGTAAAGATGTAATCTGACTATAGTTCTCCTTTAAGGAAAGGGTAGTCTGTACTACCACTACAGTACATTTCTGAATAGGTTTAAACATAAAATATTAAATACTTTACTCCTTGTAGATAACTTTACATTTGCACTTCCAATAACCAAACCTGCTCTCTAGGCCAAACCTCCATCACACCCTATCCATGCTCTTCCTTACACTGCTGACTACTCTTCTGACTCACCTTTTAAATCTTCCCTCCCAATTGCAAACATGCCCTTATTACACTGATTCTCAAGAAACCTATCCTCAATCCATACTCACTCTCCAGCTACCTTTCTCCTCCTTCTTTGCCATGGTCACGCGACCCAAAGACGAGCTGGGTCAGCCCAGATTAATTATCAGTCATTGTCTGCCTCAACTCCATTGTAAAGCACAACAAAATATGTTGCTGTTTATAAAAGAAAATATTAATAACAAAACATTAAGCACCTTACTAAGATTGTAAGTAATAGGATTAACCCCTTTGAGCTCTCCTGGTTTAGAATGTTTAAAACATACAGTTAAATCTACTGATTATAAATCTTACTTTGACCTCATAATCTTTATCAAGAGTAAAACTGTTGTCTGCAGATTTAGTCTAATGAAGCACTTGCTCTAACTGTGATTCAGGGCTGCTAAAAGAACAACCCAAGAGGCACCAAGTCATTGCATCTCATATGAGAGAAACATCCAAACCAGTTTTTTTTTTTCCATTAAGACTTAATTCGGTCCTACTACTGGATTTCAGCTCCAAGCATACTTTAACTCAGCAGTTCTCAACCTTTTTGAGACTGCGACCCCTGGCACTGACGTCACAGCCTGGCATCATCACGTACACGTCACATGATGACATTCTGGGCCACCTGCAAGCGTTTCTGGGCTCCACAGCAGTGCTTGACCCCTGTGAGATGGCCGCGTGACCCACAGATTGAGAACCACTGCTTTAACTCGTCATGCTATAAAGATACATGTAGTGGGCTCGAGACAAATCTGGGGGACCATTACTATACTGGGAAAAGAATGTGTTCTGCTGAAACCATAACACATCATGATATAATTTTTAAATATTGTATAGGATTAATCACTGGCATCTATTTGATAATAAATGTAATATTATAAATGTTTAACTAGACCTGTCCAACTCTGTAGTCCAGACCTGGGCATTGTATGGCCCTCTATCTCTGACCAGCCCACGTGAGCCTGCGAAAACAGAGCGGCATGGCCAACTGCCATAGGTGCTGGAAAGTTAAGTATATTACTCTGGCCCTCTAAAACCATTCAAATTTCTCATGCGGCCCCCATGGGAAAATTAATTGCTGTAGACTGTTTAACAGAAAACACCTGTATAATCTTTCATATGATATATATTTCATATTCTACAGAAATTAAAAGTACATCTGTCTTTACTGTAAAAGCAATTTCACAGAAACCAGTTTTATCTCTGTATAATCAGTTCTACATAAATACAAATCTGATTTATTTAATCTGTATAATGTATAATCTTCATAGCAAAATATATGGTATTGGGATGGGATCAGAAATGTGTTTACCTCCTTAGGAGTTTATAATCTTATAAAGTTGCCAATAAGTGTAATGTGAGTGGAAATGTAGGAATTGCTGTACTATCATAGCTATGAACCCATTTGATTTGCATTACATGATATACAATCCAACTCTAGACTACAAGGGCCTAAAGTGTTAAACACATCTATAATTGGCAATGTGAGACCAAGAATGACACAATCACATGAACCAGTTAGAGGACATCCAATAAATGTATTGGTTCTGTTACATCTTGTAACTGCATCCTAATCTTGGACATTCATGTCCCGACAAGAACATCTACAAATTAATAACACTTTGTTTTGTCAGGGACGTCATGGTTTGGAGACTCCACCAGCACCTACAAAGCAGTGTCCAAAGACAATAATGTAACAAGGATATGTCTTGACTGCTGTGTTAAGTCCAAAGGAATGATTTCACCGTTAGTTTCTATTCCAGGTATTAAATCAACTTATACAGGTTACAGAACCTCTAAAGAGTTTTTCCTGGCTAAGATCCCAGCACACACACTGGCACTGCTGAGACAGTCAGTCGGCACACTATCTTAAAGACCAGCCCAGAATGGGATGGGGGTAGGTGTAGCAGCAAAATTTGCCATTGCATGACTTGAACATTTTAGCAATCTGAGGTTGCTTTATCCGATAACCTTGCCAAATACATCACCTGAAAATTGTTTTTCATCATCTGAAGCTGCAATGGATTACGCTGCAAAAAGCTAGATGGCGTAGAAATCTGATTAGTACAGATGGCATAGATCCCATAATGAAACTACCACATATGACCTATTCAACCTTTTTGCAGTTGCAAGCTCATTTTAAAGGGAAAAATAAAGTGCTCAATAAATTTGGTGTCTGTGGAATATACCAGAATTATAGGGCAGCTCTTTTTATCCACACCACAAGTATACCAGCCCTTTGACAATAGAAAGATATGCCCCCAAGAGATGTCCCATGTACTCCAAGCAAGCCTCCCTCCCCTTATTTCTTCTTGACTCCCCCAGAACATGCCCCTGTGTGTTTGGTTCATGCAATATGTCAGCAACTCATGCATGAACATTTCTCAGCATATTTTTGTGTATGTGCTGTGGATGAAGAGGTGAAGCATGGGGGTTTGCAGAGATACATATCACATTCTCAAAAGAGTCAAGTCTTGTGAATCATTGGCCTGCTTTTCTGCTTGAATAACAGATCTGTTTTCTCCAATACTAAACAAGTAAACATTACTCTACTATTCATCTACTCTTCCTAAAACTCATTAAGTTGCATTGTTGGCATAAACCAATAGATTGACATCTCCCATCTTGAGGATACAGGAAAAATAGATATCCTACGTGGTTAGAAAGCTACAAGTCTGTCAGTCACAAAAATACTAGCACACAATAGCAACTCAACTTTAAATATTGTTTTACCTTAATACAAATGATCTTACAAACAAGAAAATGAAGCAAAGTAATACAAAGACCTTTTAGCACAAAGGTGACCCCATAGGCAGGTAACCTCTAAATAGGCCATGCTTCATATCAAATACTGAAAAATGTAAAAACCCACTATTATGAAAAGATCATGCATTATTCCCTATGCAAACAATATTCCTAGTAACAGAAATATATATATATATTTTCCCTTATTCTAAGTTCCCATAACAAACATGACTGTAAAGTTTTTACAACCAAAGATCTCATAAAACTGATCAACCTCCAAGGACAAATGTTTTAAATGGTTGCTGTACAAAGCCATGAACACAAAGCCTGACTCTAATATACTAGCTTTGCGCATGTAGAAAGAAACATTAAATCATCTATAAACAGAACAGTTAAATGTTCATCCTGTGCTACAAATCAGGACTTTCTCAACACCAGTCCTTTTATAAAATATACTCAGCAGATCATTACATGATGTTCACTCGAGGTAGGATGGTTCATTTTCTATAAGCAATACAGTGTGGGTATGCCCCAATAGACCAAGAACAAAAAAAATGATCTTTGTAGACCAGGGGTGGGTGATGGACGCTGGGTATGCTCGGGCAAACTAGAGTTTGTAAGGGGTTGTTTAAAGACTTTTGTTTAAAGATGTCCTGCAAAATAAGACTTACATGTAAAAACTTTAAGCCACAACCAACTAAACTATTGTCTTTCAGCACTATTATGATCACCATGAATCTGCAGCTTAGGGCTGATGGGTACATGGGATTGTATTTTCGTATGTGGGGGGAGGGGGGGACCTGGAAGCTTCATATTTTAAAATTTGATTTACTATAAAAAAGGCAATTAAACATCTAAAAATGCCACTCCTGCAGACACAGGTATGCAAACCTATTGACACAGTGGTCAGTCTACAACAGACCAGCTATTCTGCTGACAAGACAACATAACATATGAAGTACATTATTTCAGATATTAATATATTCACACTGACAATCTTTTCTTTCACCATTTCTGCTACCTTTTCTTCCTGCCTCACTTCACGACATAAAAACACCATAATATATATTTGTGTGAAGTTAGGAGGTCAAACCACATTCCAAAAAGGATCAAGATGTTCCAGACATTACAATTACAGACTTAATTGCCTATTAACTGCAAAATCTATGCAAAAGCCTGGATCTTTATTAACAATGCATGTGTAAGCCTTTCTGGAATGCAGCTTGACTTCTCTGGTATAAAGCAAGTAAAAATAATGCTATTTCTAAACTGACTTTTTCCTAATAGAGTAGCATCAGGGACCAGTGGTTACTGATATGTATCCATCACAATAAAAACTGAAGTGCCTAATCAGGTTTAACTAAATAAAAATAGCTTAATATACCCATAAATCAACATCTAAATTCTAGACATAATTATGGTCACACAACATTAAAAAAAGATCAACTACGATGGAAAATATAGCTTACTTACTCACTTCTTGCCATTACAAGGGATTAGGTCAACATGAAAAAAAAAACAACCATTCCCATACTGTATCAGACTGTTTCTTGAGCCATTTAGAAAAATAATTACCTTTTTCCTTGTCGCACCATTCTTGGACAGACAAGATTTTGACAGAGACATATATCCTCCGACAACTTGGATCTCATCCACTGTTGGGTATCGTTTCTTAAGCATTGCTCCAATTTCAGGATAAGGGGTATCTATACCATCTGTGGATTTTCTTTTAGATCTAGCCTCCTCATCATCCTCTTCATCCACCAACAGTGCTCTAAAGGCTTCCTTTCCACTAACTGGCTTCCTTTTTGGTACTATGGTAAAGGTATTGCCAGTTTTATTTTGGGTGTTGGAAAGTGCAGCATGAGGGCGGTAACAAGGCAAAGGTGATTCCGTCCCTTTCACCACAGTGTTACCATCTCCGTCTCCTGAATTCACTATATCATCTATATTTGTGACAGGGATGTCAGGTCTTAGGAAACCATCAACTTGAATGGGTGTTAAGGATGGAGGCAAATGGTCTTCATCTCCATGATGTATACTACTTAAATACTCGAGTTCTGCTCCTTTATCAGTGAAAGAATGACCTTCAGTGGAAGAATGGGATGGCAAAAGACCTCTTTTCCAGTCAAAGTCTGAGAGTGTAGAAGAGTTGTATGATTTTAGTGTCGTAGAATCAAGTACAGTGAATAACCTTTCAGCATCGTTATCTGCACCTCCTTGTACTGTCAGCGACCTACCATTTAACTGAATGCCATTCTCCTGAGTAGAGTCTTTGTAGCCAAACTTGGGCCCATTACTGGTGGAAGCATAATCATTAACATTTGGCTTTTCTTTGGTCTCATTTTGAACTTGTGTATTCTGTTCCTTACCAGAAGGGACATGTGTCTTCTTTGGGATAAATATAAAAGAATTTTTTGACTGTAATCTGATACTTGCTAGTGCCTTTGCCTGGATATCAGTCTCTGGGATGTTGTCAAGATCTGGTTTTGTAGCTGGTCTGATCTCAAAAGAATCATTCTGACTAGTGGAGGAAGAGACTCTATTTTGTTGGTTAGGGGTGGCACTGGTCAAATATGGTTTAATGTAATTTAATGAATCCTTTTCAGTTTTAGTGGCACTATATTTTGGGGTAGGTATATTATGGAAAACATCATCCTCAAACTTTGGCCTCCTTGATTGGTCACTCTTTGACATATCATCATTTATGGAAACACTGGCAAAAGATGGCACTTGTTCATGTTCTTCAGTTGCCCTATGAGTAGAGGTGCCCTTGTTCTGTGAAGTTTTAAAAAGGAGATCTTTTACACCGACATGTCCGCTGGATTTTGTGTTCATGACTGGATGGTCATTGTGTCCATTTGTAAGGGGAAGATCTTTTAATTGCCCTCCAACATCATAATCCTGCACTTTGTTTAGAGGTGCCACTTTTGGGTTGACCAGAAATGTATTACCAGTCTTCTGGGAAATGCTCCCTATTTTTAACTTTGGTAGACTGTTTCCACTGGAGCCAGCTTCAAACCTTTCCCTAACAGAAGCCACTGTAGGCAAAACAAATTTCTCGTCTGTAGAAGTTTCATTACATGGAATCAGTGGTCCAAAACTGGGTGATGATGGGAAAGCAGGATATATTACAGGAGGGGTCAAAGGACTGGAGGGAGGTTTAGAATAGAGCACAGATTCAGGCAGAGAAGGGACAGAGGAAGACTTGTTAGGTAACCAAGAGGGGTTGTTAAGAGGGAATCTTCTACTTTCCTCTTCCAGGAAGGAGATATTTGATGGGGAAGTCTCTCCAGGGTGTCTGGGCGGATAACCTCTAGGTTCTTGGCTGTTCTGTTGTGATTGTAACTGCTTTGGCACCAAAGAGATCTTACTGCTTGATTTTTCAGTAGGGCTCGGCGGTCTCACCATCAGGGGGTCCCAACTCCTGGACCTTGGTGGCTTTACATGGCCATGACCAAACTTCTCCATTAGCCTACTGACCCTGCCAGACTCCTCAAGCACATCGCTGTGGGCATGCTCCAAATCCTCCAGATCCACAGGGAAGGGCTCTGGTTCATAGATCACCACCTCCGAGGCCCTGATCTCTGCAACTTTATTGCCTCGTTTGGCCAGCAGCTCCTCTACAGGGTTGGTTTGGTTTTGGGGCCCCTCAGATTCCTGTTTCTTGAGCCCTCCGAAGTATCCAGGGTCAGACTCAATAATGATGATGTTGTCTGCACGAATGGTGCGGATACCAGGGACGTTGCTGTACATGTCCAGGGGGCTGGAGCCAGTGCTGGATGATGCAGGAGGGGGCTTACGCCTGCGTCTCTCCTGTTCCAGGCGGATGAATGGATTCTCATGCAAGGGCCCCAAGCTCTCCTGCAGTACCAACTGCTCCTCCTGCCAAGTCTTCCTGTCACCGGATTTCCCAGACCTCCTGTCCCCTGTGGTACTCAGTCTTCCAGGGCTCCTCACAGGGCTCTGCTTTCCTACAGGGCTCCCTCTCCTTCCGCTGCTTCGGCCGCGCTCGCCTCGTCGGCGGTGAGGAGAGATGTCCATCACCCTGGGGGAAGAAGGGGCTGCTTGGGTGCCCTGCATCTTAGCCCGTTTCCTCTCCAGCACCTCCCGCTTCCAGGCCGGCATGTTCCCGGAGAGCGGCTCCGGCCGGGCCCATGCCTTGGTGCGCGCGGCTACTGACATGGCAGCTGGCGGAGTGGGACAGACGAAAGGTCGGTACCGAACACTCCGCTAGTCTGGCTGTGCCGGCAGCTTCAAACTGACTGAGAGAGAGAACGCGCGTCCACGGAGACCTGTCACTCTGTCCCCGCCCCCTTAAGACGTCCCTCTAAAAACAGGAACGCCCAATCAACCTGATTTTCGCCTGTGAAAAGGCGCGTCCACGAGTCTTGTCATACCGTCCCCGCCTCCTTGTATTACAAGTCACTGTCGAACTTGAGCTTCCCTTCCTGCACCCTCCATTTCGGCTGCTCGAAATTGGGAGCGCGCAAAAATTCACAATAGCAGAGCACGTGATTCCACCACCAATCATCAACAAGACAATGAAACCATAGCGAGGCGTGAAACGCAAATATAGTCTCGTGTATACAAAATAATAAAAACAAGTAACGCCTCTGCCTGCTTTGCCGCGCCTAAATAACAGCTCATGAGTAACATATCTACTACCTGTGTACTGGTATATGTTACCTGGTAGTATTACTCACTGAGTCCTGCTAGTCTATGTTACCTGGTAGTATTACTCACTGAGTCC
>WMED01010153.1:0-15647 GCA_019650415.1 Pipa parva | reverse complement strand
TATCCCTTTAACCACCAGCCAGCAACCACCATCGGGCATGTGATTGCAAACACTTATGTGAAATTGATATTAAAGGTAAACATATTACAAATAAATAACTTACTCTTTTTCTTCCATTTGTATAGTGCAAGCTTGTTGTGTCTCTGCATATATAAATTAATTATAATTTCTAATAATTTGTCCACTGACTGGTTCTGCATACACTATGACACTGTATATTTCCTGATTTCACCAGTAGGTGTCATCTGTGTTACTGCCAGGGAAGCCCTATTGATTCATTGACTGGCTCTTTATTCCATGTGACTTTCAGTTTAGTAACAGGAGAAATTCCAGGTTAACTATCAGACCACCCTATTTAGACATCCTTGTACTCACTGTTCAGTTACTACAGGTATAGGTGTTACTGGCACTAGGTATAGGAACAAGAGATAGACCTGTGTACATTAGTGTCTGCAGCCCTCACTTTATAAACTAACATTTTTTAAAGCAGGTTTACGTTAAAGTGCACTTCAAATCTCTAATACTAATTTAGGTTGTACTAATGAAATAAACGTTTTTGTAAATATATATGTATTTTTAAAAATGTAGCTTTATACAGCGTTTCTCTCTGTCATCTTCCCTGTCAGCCTGACTTTTCTTTCTTGAGCGTCGGGTGGACGGGGCTAAATAATATTTGACATTACAGCTCCTCCAATCAGATCCCTGCTAGATTTAAGGGATCTGATTGGAGATGGTATAATGTTAATCATTATGTCACAGATTACAGTTCATCACACTGCTTTGCAAGTGCACAGTTTATTTTCCAATTTATTAAGCGCTGGAGTCTTTCTCAGTATTGAATACAGTAACACATACAGCTCTGCATTTGGTTAACTTCTCCAAATCCAAGTGGCGTATTAGGGGGTTGATAACAGGGCTTCTGTTTGGCGTAAAAATACTGTTATTTACATGGAGTTTGTATGTTCTCCCCACACCTGTGTGGGTTTCCTCCGGGCACTCCGGTTTCCTCCCACAATCCAAAAACATACATCTGTGTGTGTCTATGTGTGTGTGACTGAATAAATAAACTAGATTGTAAGCTCCATGGGGCAGGGACTGAAGTGAATGATGAATCTCTGTAAAGCGCTGCATAACATACTAGCGCTATATAAATGAATATATACATACATACAGTACATACATACATACAAAAGTGACAATAAATACTGTTCTATTCGCCAACATCCAAAAATCTGCCCTAGTACTAACGAACTTTAGTTTTCCTTTAATGTATACATACTGGCAATAGGGGTGACTTAGAGAATAGTCATATAAATTACAACTATTGTTTTTTTACATTCAGTTCAATAGAAGACAATTCTTAGCTACTGTTGGTGCTTGGTTGCCACATTTTCTAAGCCTTTATAGTAAAATCTAGCCAGAATACTAGCAGGAACCCTGCCATAAGCTCTGCATTTCACCGATTTTATTTGGTGAAGTCAAATCCATTTATTCACACCAGGAGGCCTCGGCAAATTGTCGGTTTTACACATAATAAATATTTGATGTGCTGCATTGGCAGTAAATAGTGAATTTAGAGTTGGAGTAAAGGTGAAGTGTCAGGAATTCTTGCTTTGATAAATATGGTCCTTATGGTGAGCATAATATTTCTCTCCAAACAGTAAAGAATGATTATCCTACACATAGTTTCGTCTCTGCATTTTAGTTAAATTAAACTGATCCAGATAAAATAATTCACTAGTTTCTAGTTCTTTTTAATTATTAAAGGAGAACTAAAGGGAAAAAAACATTAAAAAAAAATACCTTATAGTAAGTAGAAACGTTACAGTTACAGCTTGAACTGTGCTGTCATTTCACTCTACCGAGGCAGACTTCTCACCGCTTACTCTGATACAGGAGCCAGTGCGAATCTCTGCCAAAAGACCTCAAGTCATCACGCTCATTGCATTTTTTTTGCCGGTGAGGGGTACGTTCTGATTGGCCCTGCAATAAACTCTTTTGGACTGCTGTTTTGATAAGTGGGTGGAGCTTCACGCTGGCTCCTGTTTCAGACTAAGCGGTGAGAAGTCTGCATCGGTGCAGTGAAATTGCAGTTCAAGTTATGACTGCAACGTTTCTAATTACTATAAGGTATATTTATTATGTTTTTTTTTTACACTTTAGTTCTTCTTTAAAAATTAGCAAGGCTAAATGTTACTACTTAAATTAGGAGTTTATTGGCACACTAATTACATCTAGTTTAAAGACAGCATTGCAGACTGTACGGCATGTTTCTTTATATCATCAATAACATTATTCTAATAAAAGTGAAAGAGAACACACCTATAACTTGCTATACTGATGGCATTGATACACTACTGATTTCAAGTTATATTAAGGTTCATTAGTTTGATTTCCTACTTGGATGAAAGTACTTGTCTGAGGATGGGGATAGATGATTGTTCCAATAATTTCAGAAAAAAAAACCTACTGTCCTGGTAGATAAAAACTCAGCACACTCTTTCTTGTTAAATCCAGTCTCCAGATGACTGTTAATGGAGCTTGTATACCAAGTGCCACTCCAACAATGACAGATCCAATCATGTTGAGAATTGCCCTGATGATCTGGTATACAAATAATGGTCAGACCTATGTAAAGTGTGTGTAGCCAAAATTGCTAGTGAATGGAGCATTTACCCCACTGTTTTGGGTGTCTGTATTTTAGAAAGGATTTCATTTTACAACCGGAAGTCCAACTCATGGTCCATAGAGCCAGTTTTGCTCACATTGTGACTGTTTAATATGCTGCAGGTACTCTGAATATTCCAACTAGCACAGCTACTGATAACATATTGGAAATATTAGAAATCAAAAGCTTTCCAGTAAAACTACAGCTAAGGTATGTTTAAAATATATTTAAGTGCGTAACTAGATATTCCTTTAGTTGCACACACGTAATTCAGAATCAAACCTTATTTTATGCATTGTTTTTGGATATAATATGCTTTTATAATGAATTAACTTGGACAATGAAATCAACTAACTCCCTAGTTTCACTGGATGATACTCATTCTGATGCTATTAAATCAGCTAATGCTATTATTAGGTATTCACACTACTGTCAATATGACCATCAGATAGATTCAGGTAAGCATTGTAATCTATCAATTGTCTTTGTATCTCCCCGAAACAGATTGTATAGTAAAACATCCCTGTCTCTACCTTTCAGCCACCTAAATATTGCAGTTGTGGACATAGGGCCATACTGATTAAGTCCGAAGAGTCGTGTAAAGCTATGAATTCACATCTATTTGCCACTTCCCTATGGTTGCTTATGATTGTGTGATTGTGTACAGGTACTTCTACTATTGATTAAGTGGAGGAGTTGGTGCGAAGCTTTGAATGCGACTAGGTGTATTGCTCCAAATTCACCTGTTTGACTTCGCCACTTCAGATTGGTGAATTGGGGGTTGATGGCAGGGCTCCAGTGTTGTGTAGGGTGACTATTTCCTAAAAAGTAACAATGGCGACTGCGATTAAGTGACAATGTGACCTAGGGACAAGGTGACATACAAATAGATAGAATATTCACAGAATACAGTTAGTGGGATATGATGCCCTTAACTTGTCAAATTAGCCTAACTCTGCCTGACTATACAGTGATCGCTGCTGTCTGCCTGTTTGACAAGTGTATTCTTCACTTACAGCCCATATACTATGTGTGTAATAATAGCTCAGTCCAAGAATAATCAGTTTACAGTAGATACTCACACCCCTGCAAATACCGTGTGCTCTGTAGACAGATATCCCTTGTATCTTGAAGGTGAAGCAGAAAAAGAAATCCTCCAGCACTCCAGTATGTTAAAAAGCAGCTTTATTAGAAAATATTAAGGGGGTTATTCACTAAAGTCCAAATTGTTGCGTATGGGTGCAAATTCGCCAGATAAAGACAGTCGCAATAGGCTGCTACTGTCGAAGTCGTGTCTTTATAATGGGATTTATAATATTATCGCAGTCCTGACTTTATTATGGGAAAATTGTCACAATCTTAACTTTAAAAAATTGTCGCAACTTTACAATGGGGAAATTGTTGCAGATTTACTATTGGAATCCGCTGTTTGCGAATTCGACAGTTGAATTCACACCTTAGTGAATAACCCTTTAAAATGGCTCCGATCTAGGCCTCCATAGGAGCATGACAAATCCTATGCATCTGGTGCTAAAAAACACTTATAAGGGGGTAATTCAGGAACGATCGAACTTACCTTGCGATGCTTCTCACCACTTTGCCGAGTTGGGTACACGCTCCCTCGTCTCCTGCAAGCGGAGATCAGAGAACGCTTTAATGGTACTTCGGCTCACCTTGCAACCACTTGAGTCGCCTCACCGAGCCGAAATACCTTTAAAGCATTCGCTGATCTCTGCTTGCAGGAGACCAGGGAGGAGCGTGTACCTGACTCAGCGAAGTGGTGAGAAGCATCACAAGGTAAGTTCGATCGTTCCTGAATTACCCCCTTAATCATAGATAACATGTGCATGTCAAAGTATGGGTACAAATATAGTTCTCTTGAGTGCCACCTCCTCCAGGTATGTGTGAAATTAGTTTAATAGGATAACTCATACCTAAGATCTATATAAATAGAGCGGTAGTAATAGAATATCACTTGTAGGAGAACATATCCAGAGGTTCCGGCAGTCAGAGGGAGTTAGGTGCTAGTTGTGCGCACTTATTCTTCACTTCGTCAATACTGAGAAATGAATTTGCATCTATTTTAGCGTTGCAACTCAAACTGCAGTGAGGAGAATTCGACAGATGAATTTGGACTTTATTCAAAGAGGCCCATAATATTTAAAATTATATATTTTGCACTCTTACAATAAGGTTAATTCCTTTCCACCCCCTGCTCTAAGTATGTAAAACTATTGTGCTGATACCTTCACATTAGGCTGGATCAACAAACTGCTTAGAAAGACAAGAGAGATCCATGTCTACAGGCAGCCCAGATGGAAGGGCTTCTCTCTCCTAATCAGGGCAAAGTAGCAGCAGACTCAGGAAATAAAATCTAAGCGTTTTGAATGATCAAATGTTGAACTTAACATTTGCAATTTCACTTTGCATCAAATTCACACGTAAGGTCCCTGAATAATTTATTCTGTGATTATTTGCACAGAGGGTCATGGTTAGTTAATGGGTATGGATTAAGGTGGCAAGCATTCAATGACTAAAAGCTGCCAGAGGTGTAGATCGGGCACTTCCAATTATATAATCACTTTTAGTTTGCCAGTGAAAGCGGTCGAATAATTGAACATGGAACGTTTTGTGTTTTTATGAAATATTCTTTCTGCTTTCAGAAATCCCATTGTTACAAGGCTTAATAGCACTGTGGTTAAATGTGTACTGCAGAGTTCCTAGTGTTACAATGCTGGTTGGATTATTGGCCAGTATAAAGTAGCCAGTACCTTGCTCCTACAATGTCCAATAGTCTATTAGATTAGAACAACAGCTAGTTCTATATAAAGGCTTTAATGCTTTAATGGATTTGAGCAGAAGAATCACGCCTAGATTTTGAAACAAGTTGCATCGCACAAATTTATATAATTTTCATGTTTTATGATGCAAGATTCTGTTTAAAATATTAAACTGCATGCAAGTGGACATGCACTTAGACAAGAATAGAGATGTGATTATTACTAGAAATAAATGCAGTACCAGATGCAATTACAGCTTTTCTCATCACTCCGGAATACACATGGACCTATGGGACTGGTATAATAAAACACTGACCAGCAACAGAGATTATCTGCAGAATTTGGATCTGAACAAATCCTAAAGATTTGGCAGAACCAAATCCAAGCACATTGTCATGCCAGTGACTTTTTGCATACTCATGCTGAAAAATTGTAAAACGCACACAAAAGTCTTTGATCACAGAGGACAATTCATTCAAGTTTAATTAAGGTACAGATCAGGTCAGTATTTGGCTACATTATCTGAGTGATTAGGTCAGTATTTGCCATAATTATGGAATCAGAGCATCCCCAGATATCAAGAATGTTATATGTAGTCATAATCAGTGCCGGCTCTGCCATTAGGCAGAGTAGGCAAATGCTAGGGGCGCCGCCTGCCGGGGGAAGCGGCGCCTATAGGGCAAGAGCCGGCTCTGGTCATAATTACTGATTTCAGTATGACTAAATGAATTGCTGTCACATAAAAATATTCCAAAGTGCAATGTCTAGGTGGCACAGTAACCAAATTTCCAAGGAAAAATGACAAGTAGCACGACAGTGCAAATGGCCTAGTAGTTCAACATTTCCAATGTACAAAGGCCAGAGGCAAAGTATTTCAATGTTAAGTAAATGTAGCAATATCTCCAGTTCAGAGCACTTTTGTACTTCTGTTACAGTGACCAGTATAGTAATGCCTAATAGCACATTAGAAAGAGTCAAGCAGTGACCTTTTAAATATCAAGTTCCATAACAGTAAAATGTTCAGAGTAAAGAGGCCAGTCTTCCAGTTCTGGGTACCAGATTGTTACAATGTTCTGTGTCACAGTAACCAAATGCCCAGTGCACGTACTGCACAGTTGATTTGTATACGTGGTGACTGTAGAAATGTCCAGCACCATAGTAACCAAGTGGGAGGTGCAAAGTGCTCAGAACCCAAGTTCTACAACGGTCAGTACTGCATTATACAAACAGCCAATATCTTAAATGCCACACGTATAATGAAAGTTATCTGGCGTGTGAGAATTAAGCCAAGGAGCAGGTAGTCATTGTATTTCTTGGGAGGAAAATGCTGGTATCAAAATGTATATTTTGTTTTTTGTTCTGAGCAGTGTCTGATATACATCTCAGGAGTTTATAGGCACAGAACGTTTGGTGCCTTAGGCCACACCCACCAAAGGACCACACCCCTTAAAAAATAAACAGACTAAGTTATACAGTGAACAGCAGTGCAGAATGACATAATTTCATGCAAAGTGAAATAACAAATGTCAGAATCAACATTTGACTATTAAAATATTTCTCAATTAGAATGAATTACCTTGATTCCCCTTGCCTATGTCCCTGACTAGCAGTGAGGCACCCTTCTGACTGTGGTGACTATAGGCACGTGCTTGTTATGCCTATAGGAAAATCTGGCCCTGGTACTGGGATTCAGTATGTTAACGTAGAGCTTTGGACTGAATTTTCTGGGCCCACCCATGCCCTATATGATGTCACATGACACGGCTGGCAACAGAAGATCAGAGTCATGGGGGTGGTCCACCAGGAATTTCCCCAGTGTCCTGGCAGGCCAGTCCAACCGTGTTAAAGCATGTGCATAAAACAAGCCAGTGCTTTGCACATTTCTGCCTATACTGCTTTCAGGTTGTATATTTTGCCTGTAGCTTACCAAATATTTACTTTTGAAACCCATTTTCCATGTACTTAAGCATAGGAAGCATACAGTTTCTTAGCAATTGGCTGTTCCCTACTCAGGAGCTGATTTTATTGGTCCCTCTCATTTTACATTGTCTTTCAGCTTCTGAAAACCTGGCGTGAGTGCTTACACCTTTATCTCTTTTCAAATGGTGTGTCATTTTTCTCTCTGCCAGGAATGGACAAGTGGGAATATGTCGGAAGCTGGCATTTCTTAACATGTCTGAACCACATAGCTCAAAGATGAATAGATATTTTCTACTATATTTTAGTAGGAAAACAACCAAACAAAGAAGCCTAAGAAGTTGGAGGATTTGCACATTATCCCCTGTAGTCTCAGGTATCCAGGCTGTCTAATCATCCCAAGCAATTCCTGTTCCACAATGACTGAAAGGCTATGAATGGGCAGTGAATGGTTCATGGAATGTGTAACCTCTCGAGAAGACAACTTCCCCCTGCTTTAGAGTCAACAACATGTTCCCTTCTGCATGTTGATTTCATAGATTACGGTCCCTTTAACTAAGACTGAGCTGTCTACCCAACTCTAACCTTAAATCATTTAAATGTTTTTTATTTCCCAAGCCAGTGAATTGGCATTTCTAATAGTTTCCTTTAGCTGCTTTCTCTGTTCAACCAAGCCTGCTCACTCATTGAAGCATTCTTCAACTGTCTTTGCTTCTACACGTTATTTTCATTATTATTAAGCTTCCTTAGTTGTATTTATTAAAGAACCAGTAGAACCAAAAATGGAGTATTTTTAATCTCTTACCTCACCAGTTGTTTCTATACAGTGTAAAAATACTTTCTTATGGTACTGTAAAAAAAAAATATACCCTCAGTTTTGTTATTCATTATGCTGGAAAAGACCAGTTGGAACCTGTGCATATATTTTAACGAAACCTTTCAAACAACGAATGAAAAAAAAATCTACCTTTTTTTTTTATTTACAAGGTACCTTCTTAAGGTCGCAACAGTGCAGTGCATCACAGATGAGGAGAGTAAAATATTATTTTCATTGTTTTGTCTTATATAGCATAGTTACATTTTCCCTTATCCTGATATAATACTTGTGGTAACACATCGAAGCATTTGTACATATTCAGAAACAAGGTGGGCAATATCAGAATCAAATATTATTAATAATAATAATAAAGTTAATACCAATTGCTTCCTTAGAAAGCATTAAATTATATTCTTAAAATTAATTTACATACATGTGCGTACATATATAGTCCTATTAAAATATATTATAAACATATATTTACACTTTCATTTTACAATTTAAATAAGAAGAAACATTATTAATCATTACTAATATCTATCAAAGGAATGTCCAGAAGGATCTTAACAAGGGTGCAGTTATCATTATTTCCTTTATTACAGCAGGAATTTGTATGGGAACTAGGATTCTACAATCCTTGGACACCTGTGGATAACTACTTAAGGTCCCTGTAAAACAGAGTTCTTCATTTTCAATGATTTTTTTTCTTTTCATTGCAAGAAAATTCTCAAATTTTTGTTTCAGGTCCATCAGCAGTAAGTGGGTGGAAAGAATTTCTTATCCTCAATGCTTCTGATGCACAGAGATGTCCAAAACATTTATTGTACCACTCCGGACAATGACCTCTGAAAGAAAAAAAAAAAAAAAAAAAGTTAGATACACCATGTTCGAAATTAAAAGTTTCAATGACATTCATTTCTTCTGTTGCATGAACAGTAAAATGCATCATGTGTATGCATGCCTTATAGACAGATATGCTGGAAACAGAGATACATTTTAGCCAGAGGGTTATTTTTGGGGATTTCCTGTGTGACAAATCTATCCAAGTTCCTGAGAATTAGGCTTAGCAATACATCTGCATCAATCATAAACACAAACACAAAATTCACCTAATGTATACATTTTCTTACTTTCCAGTAAATCTAACCCCTTGTAATTTGTAGTTATGCACTTACATTTCTCTGCTTTGGTTACAGTATTATCTGAACTTTACTTTAAAGAGAAATGAAAGCTTTGCATTTTACTTATTATTTTAACTTTTCAATTACGTAAAGAAGAAAAAAAAGGCTGGTTTGGTCAGGTGGTGGGAATAATTATTGATCAGGGTTTTACGCTCCAGTGCTGCCTCTTGGTGTCGTTATCAAGCCAATATCTTCTGCAAAGCAAAGCTCTGCAATACTCTTCAGTTCCTGCTTCCTGTTCAAATTCACCGAGGTGAGCATGCTCAGAAGCAGAATTTTGATGTAGAAGTCAACTGATAAATATCTTCCCTTGACCAAATAAGTCTTTACTTCTCCTTTAAGGGCACTTGAATATAAACGTGGTAACATTGGCAGCTAATATGGGAGCATTTAAGGTATTTAAAGGGATATTATCGTCAGACAAAATGACAAGAAGTTTATATTACTTTTTGTGCTTGCATTTGTTTGTTGCCTCTTACCAACACAGCAGTCCTATCTCACTTTATGACTGATATACTGGGTATCTAACAGGAAGAAAGCCTGATTTAGGCTACATTGTCATAAAGAAGTCATTATTCTCATCAGTGCAGCCTGGTGAGAATGTGAGATGCATTCAAAGTCAGGAAAATACTACTTAACAGAAAATGTATCTTACAGTCACAAAATACAAGGAAGTGCTGTTTATGGATAAGAAACAAAACAGGATTATTTAAAAAAAAAAAAAAAAAAAAAAGGAAGATAATGTCACTTTAATATAACTAAAAAGCTCTGCATGGTTTGTTTTTTCTAGGACCCTGTCAGAAATAATTCTCCCTATTGTTATTAATATAAAATATAAACTTCCTCTTGGATAGTGAGAGGCATAATAGAAAATAATAAAAGACACTAGATCATTTGTTTTAATGTACATTTAAAGCATAAAAACTATTGTAAAAGAGACCAGATAAACAGAAGCATTTTTATGGAAGTTTTCTCTTATCGTTATGAAAAAAAAAATGTTTAAAAAAAAAAGGCTTTTTGTCAAGCTTAAATAGGTTTATCACAATAGGAAAGAAATAACAATGGTTTCCTAAACATAGCACCTTACTTTAAATCCACTCTGCATATATGCGTGAGCCTGGACTTCCCAGAGCCACAGGGTTCTATTAGATAGCGAGTATCCAGAACAGCAGCCCTCACTCCTCCTACTAAAGGGGCTTGTTCATGCTCCACTGAAATAGCCACCAGAGTGCAGGTTCCTTTTGGTAAATCCGTTCTCCAAGACCTGTAAAAAAAAAAAATACATTGAAATGATTAATGCAACTAATATTTTGGAAAGATATTGATGGAACAAAATCAAGTCTGAAAAGAATTGCCGCTTAATATAACATCATCTTAAAAGATATTTCTTGCAGAAATGTAATAGTAAATAGCTGGAAGTATTCTTAAACTAAATACCACTTTGTTATGGAATCACATTCAAAGCAAGCATGATCTAACTAAAAAGAACAACCACAAACAATGACATCAAAAAACATACAAGTGTGACATCATAACCTACCTTAATACTACAATGTCTTTGGAGGGGTGAGGAGCCATGCTGTTTAACACATACTGGTACACTTCTGTTTGGTTATCCAGAGTCTCTATTACTTTCGACTGCAATAAATCATCATCCCACAGCTTTCGCTCTCTTAAAATTCGATTTAGCACCACAGACGGTGGAGCCTCGACTTCTACGGACACTTTCCACAGCCTCAAAGGATTTCCATCTCCGACCTATGTATAAGAAATGCAAAAAATGGGAGTCAAAATAAAAAATTTTACAATTCAAAAAAGTTTTTGATATCACTCATACTCAGGGGGGAATTCACTATCTTCCGAAGTGAGGTGCGTAGTCCTCGCCTCACTTCGGAATGACTGAGATGCACTCGCTGATGTCCTGCACGCGGGCATCAGTGAGCACATTAAAGGGATTCCAGTCTCGGCGAGGCAACTCTTATGCTCTCGCCGAGACGGGAATCCCTTTAATGCGCTCGCTGATGTCCGCGTGCAGGACATCAGCGAGTGCATCTCAATCATTCCGAAGTGAGGCAAAGACTACGCACCTCACTTCGGAAGATAGTGAATTCCCCTCTAAGTTGGAAATACACTGAAAATGACAGTTTCCTAAAAAAAAGAGGTTTTCTTCTTTTTTTTTTTTTCTTGATGAGCAAATCAAGGTCATAGGAAATGTTAACTGCAAACCTATTCCTCCAAAAAGATACTAGCATTCTACTAGTTCAGTAGTACTTTGGCCACAAGGGGGCATTGCTTCATTTGTCAACAAGTCTTTTTTTTTTTTTGGTTACAATGCTTAACAGAGAATTAACATGGCCATTTGGATTCATACTAATTCATGGAGATACAAAAAGGATATCTGTGTAGAATTCCCTGTACCACAATTATTTACTGAACAGTTTAATAAAAAATAAAGTGTTTCCCTTACATGTTAAGAATGACGTTGGTCTTTGTGAAACCAAAGTAACAGAGTTGGAAAAAAGATAAGATCCACATTGCCCAACATTTCTTACCATTTTCCTCAATAGGTTATGTTACAATAACACAGTATTAACTGAACACTATACCTTTTTGTAAGCAAGATCAGTGTTCTCTATGCTGGAGACAGAGATCCATCCTTTAAACTTTTCTTTGGCTTCTTTCTGAATTCCCTGGATCGCATTCTCAAAGAATGTGGAGTAATTTCCTCCTTCTTCTTCCTGCTGCTTTCCTAATTCCTCTATCGTTAAGAAATGAACATCCGCCTCCACATAGGAATTGCGAGACTGGGCTATGACCTCATGTGGAATCTTTAAACAAAGTAGAACAGACAGCAGCGGAGGATAAACATTAGTTTACAGGACATCGTTTTGTAGTTTTGTTGTGTTTTTTCAAATGGATATAGATAAAACCAAGAACTACATTGACTATTAGTTTGCTCCTAAGGAGATGTTGCAGAAGACAAAGTAATTAGCCATAACTTACCTCAAATAGCTTGTTACATTCCATTATCATATGAGCCAGTCCCTGTGTAGCTGCCAAATTCTCATTTAGGTCCTTTTGGTCTGGCCTCCCTGTGGCATATTTTTTCTGTATTGCTCTGCATTTAAAAGATGGAACAAAATACAATAATCGTAGAAATATTAAAAACACAGTTTTATTTATTCTATTAGCTTGCAAATCTAAAAATTGTTTTTAATTTTCATAAATCTAAAGATTTCCAGATATAGAAATGTTGGGATAAAGTACCATTTAGATATCAGTAGGGAAAATACCACAGATAATATAACATCTTTATGGAAGGAGTGCTTTAGGGTATCCTGTTTGAGGGGTATCGACTTTTCCTTCCCACTATATTCAAAAGAACAGTAACACCAAAAAAAATGAAAACTCCTCAAATACATTTATAGTTCCTGTATATTCAGTCTGTGCTTCCAAAAAAAAAAAAAATCTACATTTCGTCTATAAAGTATGATATTTAAATTTATAAACTGGGCTTCCGGAAGCACTTCCAGAACATGGCTACCATCAGTAAGGAAAAAAAAGTCAATAAATACCATGCCAATTCCGATGGGAAGTTTTATTTTTGGTTGTTACAGGTCTTTTAATGAAAAACACTGATTTCCATGGTTCTGCTTTATTGCTTAAATACAACACTGGTCACTCAATTGTAAATCAGCACGGAGCCATCCCCCATTTATTAGAAAATGGTGGGATCACAGTGTTTCACTGCTGAAAAAAAATATTTCCAGTCAGTTGCCATTTGTTTCATCCCTAAAACGTGTTATACATCTATCTGCTAATAAATGTGGTCTAGTCCCTGTAGTGGTGTTCTTTCATTTGTTGCTAGGCCTGGGTTGTAGGCCCTACACTTACCCTGCCCCACTCCCCCGTATTAGCAGAGGAGGTGTCTAGATACTTCTACTCACTATGGAAAAGCTGACCATGACCATATTGACCATGTGGTGCTCAAACTACCAAAACAATATTTTAACACTTAACATTAAAGAAAAGCTAACAGAAATATGAGACACATGATCTAACCAGCTGGGATAATTATTGTTTAGAACGGACAGTAACTGCTAGCTACCCAATCATTTATCATACATTCTGAAAAAGAACACAAAGCTACAGTAAAAAGTGCAGTGTTGCAAAAATGCTAGTGTGGCCCCAACCCCCATGTTAGTAACTGTGGTTTAACAAAATCTGGAGGAGGTGCAGGTGGACAGTGTCTTTGATTTAGATGACACCAGACATACGATATTTTGAAATCAAGACTGTTTAGAACACTATACTTTATATATGTCTCCTCCCAGCCACAGTGGCATTTTTACTTTGAATTATCTGACAGCTATTAGATAAGAAATGATTCAGATGTATAACCACCTTGGAGAGTTGTCCTTCTTCAATAAATTGAGATGGAATAGAGAAGGCGCCAGACATACAGCAAGATTCATTGGGGTCATCTGGTTCTCTTCCACTGAGGTAACATCACTAAGGAAGCACAAGAGCGTCTGCAGGACCTCTCGATTTTCATCTGACATTAACATGATGGCTGACTGCACAGCCTGGAGTCTCTGGTCTTTGGGGACATCTATGAGAAATGACATTGCACACCGGATTAATGATGCAGAAAAATACAAGCCACTATGTTTTTATTTGGTTTAATTTCCCTTTTCTAGATGGAGCATCACCAAAACACCCACTAAAGGTACATTATGGAACGAAAGAGAATGAAGAATTCTTAAAGTATCGCTAACACATGAAAATAACATAAATTAGCTTTTTCTTGAGCTGACAAATCAGTTATTCCTTTTCAAGCAGGGAGACACCAGGTATTTGTTTCTGCTAGCAAGCACTACAAAAAAAATACAACCAATTTACATAGATGGACCAAACATGACCAAGAAATTGGCATTTTCTACATAGGTGGTTACTAGAAGAAATTGCTTATAGACATATTCCATGCCATAAGCTGCTTATGGACAAAATGTCAAGCAGTTGGTTACAGTTGTCAATACAACTGAATAGGCCCCTTTGGCCACAACAAAATGCAAAGTGTAGCATTGCCTGCATATATTCTTTGACGTTTCTCAATACATTGCTGTTTGTAGACATCTTTAACTTGTACTTTAATGCCCTAAATAACACCAATATTAATGTGCAATTCCCCTTCCAAAAAGGTTGGCCAGGCAGATAATATTGTTTGAAGAAAGGGCTGGATACATATTTGACAAAGCATAATGTGAAGGACAGTGATATTAAGGTGAAGGAACACAAGTCAGTGGTCACATCAGCATTCTCAGGCAGCAACAAACATCTAGGATCACATTAATTTGAAATGCCTCAAGTTTGATGCTTAAAACCACCTGTTGGTGTTTTGTTGTGGTAAAATGCCCAATGTACCTTGGGGTATGAATTTATTTGCCAATGAAGGCTGCAGCTGCCTCATGTACCTTTTACCGTTAAAATATATTCTAGGGAGTGGATTCAGGGACTAGACTGATTGTATTCTACCATACAAAAGGAATATTGTCTGTTGTGAGGAATAGAGAATTCTAGGAACTATTATCTAAATTATCAGTTTCACTTCTGCTAGAAAACAATGTGTAACATTTATTTACTGGGATGGAGAAAAAGGTATTTCATTTTGGACCAGAGCTCATCCTCTGTTTGCTATTGTATAGGCTGGGATTTGCTTACTTAAGAACTGATAAGAGCCTAAAACAATAGCCCAGAACCTTTCAACAGATAACCAATATCATCTTGCCTCTATTTCAACTCACAATTGATTTTCACTGTAGAATTTAGTATGAAACACATTACAGAAGTATACAGACATCAATAAAAAATATCTGCCTACGCAAGTAGAAGAAAATACAGTTTAAATTGACAGTAAAAAGAAAACAAAGATTATAGTGTCTATTTTGATTTACATAACTTTAGCCTATTCGTTTGAGCTGATAATTTTGCATAACAAACAAGGCACATGTTATCCATTTCTTTTGTCAGGGTACTCACACTGGTAAATATGAAGAAAAGTCTCTCCTAGTTTACTTGTGAGAAGTGGCTCTGGAAGATCCCTGAAGAACTGTTTCATCATATCTGCAACATCATAAGCACATTGATCTTCATAGTTGACATTTTCTGGGGAATTCTCATTCATCTGTCGCAGAGACTGTATACGAGATTTGACGCCAGACTTTCTAAACAAACCCACCTGCAGAAAATATAGATCATCAATGAGTATTACCCAAAATGAACAT
>WMED01010152.1:0-15914 GCA_019650415.1 Pipa parva | reverse complement strand
CCTCATCTCTTCCACTGCCCCTATAAATGTCCTCTCCTATTACCTCCCTTTCCTGCTCTGATTGGCCCACCCTGGAGTCAGTCACCCCTCCCATTAATTTTCTTCTCCTTGGGATATCTTTTCCAGGAAGTATGATTTGTGAATATGCAATGACTGAGTGGGATCCCAGGGGTCATAAAAGCTTTTGATTTTGGAGGTAAAGGCTGCAGAGCCTCCACTAAAATGGTGGGAGGCAGAATGAGATAGTAGAGTCCAAGTTAAAGACCACTTTGGCAATGCTAAGTCAGCATTTTTCTACCTTGTCACCAATACAGATCATCTAACCCTTAACCAGAATACCTGAACTAGGACCTATTTTCCCTTGGAATATAATAGATGGAAAGAGAGAATAATTTCAATATATTCTGAGTTATTACTGTAACCACTACTTACTTCTCATGAAGCAAACATACAGGTAAAAAATGACCCTCTGTGTGTTTGTGGACCCTGGTCTGCATAAATGAATGGTCAAACCCCGTCCGATTCAATTCCTTCAGCTTTATATATCACAAGTTTTATGACCATTGACTAATTAAACAACCACAACCACAGCAAATGCCAAATGATAAAAAAGGAAAGAACTTTTGCCCCAAAATTAGTTTTAGACAACAAATTGTTAATGGAAAAGTGAGACAATGCATCTCCAACTGATTGTATAGACATGGTATTATAAATATCTTATTATTAGTGCATATCTACAGTGTTATAAGGCATGAAGTACATGAGCCCAGTTATTACATAGTAATGCAGTATATAAGGTAAAAAATAAACTGTATTATAAATGTATTGTTACATTGTACAGCGTGTGTAACCTAGTGACACTATAGAAATAAAATATATAGACAAACAATTACCTAAAATAGCCTTTCACAACCCAGAACTGTGACTTGTTGTGCTTTTTATCTTCCCCAAGTTGACAGAAATACTGAAATTTAGAGGAGTTTGAATGTTTGAAATTTTGACCATTTTAGATGCAATAATAGATTTTCTTTACCACAATCTAATGTTGTATTTTATGAATGATGCACAGTTTATAATTTCCCAGCAGTACATGGGTTAACATATGATAGACAAGAGATAAAATATTCTGCAATCAACTATTTTTTTTTTAAAAAACCCTAGAATAAATTTTCTGCCATTATTGGTATGAAATGTGCGATGACATTTTGAAGGATTATTGGAAAGCTTTTTGTAGTTTAGATAATGACTTTCAAAGCACTTACCATCCTGTGCCAGTCAGAGCCAGCGTTTTTATTCTTCACCATGGGGATATTAATAATAATGTTATCATCTGGACTGTGAATGACACTATGGTTAATGGGAAAACGTCTGTCAGAAAAGTGTGGTCCGTTTTCTTGTTGCAATGGAAAGTTCATAAATCATTCACAATTTTGCCATATTTACTTGTAAATCATTATTAATATTCAAGAATAGTTCAACCCTGCATTTTGACATTGAACAAGTAATAGTTTCAATGCCATGATATTATCTCGATACATAACTTAATTCTTTTTTTTTTCTTCATTTTGTGACATCCTCCTCCGACTGTTATTAACAACTTTTAACGAATTTGTGTAGAACTTCACAAATGAGAAAAAGCGACGCAAGAGTTCAGGACGACAGAAGCTGTGGCGAGTGTCTAAGGAGAAGTTGCCGATACATTTAGGAAGAAAGACAGTCAGAATAAACAAGGGCAGATACCGTGTGGACAAATATCTCCAACTCATTGATTTAGTTTAAGAAAAAAAGTTAGAATTTAGGAGCCCAATTTAGAATCATGAAATTTAACATAAATATGATGAATTGTATCTTTAGGGTTTTAATGCTAAATAGTAGGACAACATTGGCAAAACGTGGCAATAAGTTTATTGGAGAGGGTTAGGCAAAGCATGGGTCATTTATACATTTATTGAATGTGGGGATCTAAATACTTTGATTATTTACAATTCAGTTTGACGTTAGTTAATGTAAAATGAATATATTAAGTCAACGGACAAAATGTCTTTAAAGAGGAGAGAAAGACTTGAATGTTTGGATTCCTTGGGAGGGTCTAAGATTTCACCGAGAGAAGAACTAGAGAGATGCGTGGGAAGATGTGTATTAACTAGTATTGAAGGAGGGGTTCTTGTGGAGGTTATGGCTGGGTTACTACTTTGAGATCATGTCAGACATTTAGGAATGGGATTAATTTTTGAAAACTCTATGGGGGTAATTCATGATAGTGCGAAGTGAGATGCGTAGTCTTCTCCTCACTTCGCACTATCATGAATTACCCCCCCCCCCCACACACCTTTTTCCTATTCTTTCAAAAGCGCATATAGCTATTAAAATGAACAGCCAAGTCGTGTGTGGAGCCAAATGATGTTTCAGATATAAAAAATAAATACTGCTGTTACACAACTACTAAAGCATCAAGTATCAATGTACTTCTGACACTTGTGACCATACACTTTAAAATGTCACTTAGTAGTCAGAATAGACCCACTTCCACTTGTGAAACCCATCTTTGGTATAAAGCTTTCTCCGCAATGTAAAGGCCGCCCAGTGCTCTATGAACTCAAACTCTTCACAGCTACAGTATGACTCGAGCCACACATTCAGTTCCCCATGCTCTCTCTGCCCACCCTGTATAGAACATGGCAGAGGAGGTATTACACATTGGAGGTTCTTCTCTTAGACTTCATTTCAATTAAATGTTAAGGACCCTCCACCTTCTGTTTGTTATTGGCCCCAACATGGACTGGGTCATCCCCAGTCCTTCTCAGTAATTCTGCCACATACTAAACCTTGGCACTAAGGATACAAAAAACATTTTGTTGGTCTTGGTAGCAAAATATTCTTGTGTCCTTATATTTATAGAAACCCCTACAATTACCAGTTACCTAGGGCTGCCCATTTTGAGACATGCCCTCAAACCTTCAATCAACTTGGTAAAGTGCTTTAAATGATCAAAACCTGGATTGGCCTTTCACATCTTACACCACTTACAACTCCCTCTAACTATGGTAAGCCAACTCACTAAATGACTATACTAGATTCCTTTCCACCCTCAACTGAAACTCAGTTACCTGTAGTTTTGGGTGAGCAGCATATTCCTTTTAAGATTTTCAGTGGTTCTTCTTCCTTTAAATCTCTAAGGGAAGCTTCTATCTGGGTAACTTGCTCCCATTTACCCCAGAGCTATTCACCCTGGAAGAATTTCATACATATGGGAACTGTGCATTGAATCAAACTTTTAATCTTGCTGCAAATAATTATAGACCAGTGACCCAGCACAGAGTTACAGGGCAAAAACCTGAAAAATGTGGACCCCTAATGCGGACCCATAATGCAGTTTTACACCAACAATTAAAATACAAACTGTCAGGTTACAGTGTTCAGAGCCCGTCAGTTTCCTTGGTTATTACTCATTTGCTCAGCAAGTGGAGTCCACAAAAGCAATACCCCCTTTACCCCTCTATTTTCAGCCCCGTGGGTAGAAGTCCCAATGACATAGTCCCCATAGTGCCCCATATCGTATTTGAAAAAGAACAATATGTTGAAATGGAAACATTTCTATTTTTTACTGCCTGAATTTATTAAAAAAAAAAAAAAAAACTAAAAAATTCAGGTAAAGCAAATTATAAAGGTGGGCCTGACTTTATTCTCTTTAAAATGGGCCCTTCATATACTCGTGCTTTAAATCTACCCCCCACCCTTCCTTTTCTCCAACTTATGTAATTAGTTCCAGCACATCAGCAAGCAAACTCACCCATTCTCCTTATTCTCCCCACACATTCTCTCATTTTCTCTGCTTTCATAAAAGGGAGAAATTGCAGTTGCACTAAACAGGATCTTCCATATTCTAATGTGAACCTCTTGTAGTTTCTGCCCAATCACCCTGCAGTGTATGCTGTTAACAGACTTTCTCTTTTAGTAAAGCATGCAATGTATATAGAATAATCTAAATTCAACAGATCTAATGAGTTGAGATAGTTCTACTTGTGGTTTCTATAAAGCTGGCAGCGGACTGGACACTCTATACTGTATCATGTGCTGGTTGAATTTTTATGAGACATAAAATGGTGGTCATGCATCAAAAAACAGTAATTCTGCAATGCCTGTGCTAACTTAGATTATGATTATAGATTAACATTCGTTTATCACCTCCTAATCAGAAAGCCCAACAGAAATAAATTGTAAAAGAGATTAGAAAATAAATGTTCCCGTAGACGCTCTGGTTTGGTGTTTTGTCATACCGCGTGTACTTGAATGCTTCTGTACATTTTATAAACATTACTTACGCTTCAGTGAGTCGAGGAATGAATTCTTGAGGACCATGGGTGAACAATATCAGAGTCCCTCTTATCTTTTTTTGTTTCAAACTTCTTGAAGGAGTAATTTCACAATATGAGCTTAAGACAATATTGTGTTCTTGACATTTTGCTGCATCCTACTGTAGATTTAACCACTTTATGAGGAATAAATTGGAACTCGTGCAGAAAATACCCTAGGGACATGATTTCATTTCTATGGCTGAACATAGGATCTTAACAGACACTGGAGCAATCTTCCCAAGGAAAGTGAAATTCTGTTATTTCTTAGTTTATTTCTACTGCTGGTTGCAAAAAGATCCCATTTTGAGAAAAAAAAAACACTTTAATATCCAATTGGTTAAATATACATAAAATGAAAGACGCCTAATATAAAATCGATGATATTGTAAAATGGATAATTCTTTCAGAGGAAAGTAAACCTTTTCACATATTCACATTGATTTTAGACCCTACAGAAATCTCAAGTATTTCTTGTCAATTAGTGACAGGCAGTTTAATTTCACTAGTCAAACATTAATAGGGTGAAATTTATTAATATCGGCCTTTTTTTCGAGTTTACCCAGTGTAGATCTCGGCTGTTTGATCTGTAAAAATCGATCAATATTTTTCAATCACTTTTTACCAATTGAAACTTTTCAATCGAGTTTTTCAATCTGATTTTTTCTTGGAAAGGTAGCCATACTTTACAATTTAGTATCATACATTATGTATAATTTACCAATCAAACAGCCGTGATCTGTACAGCATAAACTCCAAAAGGCCAAGATTCGCCTTTTCGAGTTTAATAAATTTCCATAGAGTCTATACAAGCAAGAAAATTTGGCCCAATATTCAATACTGGCACACATAGTAATAACTCTTGTCTTGTGATACAGGCCATTTTGGCACATACATATTACTGAACACAATGGTCACTAAAACTTGATATTAGATGAAATGGAAGTTTTATAGACGTTGTGACCTTAGTCTTAACTACTTAATCCTGTGAATTGACCCCATCACCCTATGGAATCTTTGTTTCAAAAAGTCCAATTTGAAATTGTTGAGAAGTGACACATTTTCATTAGAATTTCTTTTATGTCAGTATTCTTACATCAATACAATTTTGCTTCTTATTAAATTGAGATGACTTGGAATGGGACACCATAGCAGAAGCCTACGCATGCATTAACATGCGCTTGTGACCTTTCTGAGAAGGGTCATTATAATATTTCCCAAGCAGGCATCCTGTTTTTCAGTACGTTCTGCATTTTTTCATCTCCCGTGCAACAGTTGGGAACTTCAGACAATAAGAAGAGAAAAGTTAGTAGAGCAACAATTCTGTAAATAGAAAGTTTTGTATTCCAGAATAAGCACAGGAACATTGCTTTACTTACAAAAGGTTATAAGATGGTTACTTATATTTAGTTTGATGATTTCCCACTGAACCCCTTCATCTGATGACAAGTGCAAAAAGTCTAAGATCCCAACATGCCAGTTGACTTCAGTCCTTACTGGTCTGCTGAATTCTTTCATTTTCTTATCCTCTGATTCATACTCAGCTGGGGAAACAGTAAGAGAACTTGCTTATCTTTGAACAACATAATTTAAGGTCAAAACCTTTCATTCAGCTATTGTCCCTAGTGTCTTCTGCTAATGCTTACAACCTTTGTTTCCCTTCTAATATATTCTTTGCTTCAGTTCCTCTGGTCATTCTTTCTTTTTTCTGTTCCAAACCAAATACTTACCTTATGTTTCTCTGTTTTTTATATAATAATCTGGATTGCAAACAATTACTATAGGTTGGAAGGACACATTCGTTGGGAGAATAAGCAAAGACTAAAAAAAAAAAATTTGTCAATTTTTAAGTTTTCGGCAGTAAATAAACTAGTAGGAATATTTAGCTTTCCCTAACACTATGCAATAGGTGTGGTATGGAAAGAAATATGGGAGCTTTTTATTTGACTTATCGTTGATGAGGGTCAACTGAAATTTTAATAGTAGCTGGTCAGTTGTGTTTTTAGTAAACACTTAGATGGCCATTAATTAAAGTGTGAATTCATGACACTTGCTTGACACCTCATGACATGCACTGGCAGGAACACATTTAGTATTCCTTATTTACTATATAATATATATATATATATATATATATATACTGTATATATATATATATATATATATATATATATATATATATATATATACTATTGGTGGAGAAGCAAACAATATCAAACCCTATTTCATATGTAATCAGGCACAGTCAGTCAAACAGTGGCTGATGCGTATTGAGGCGAATTTGATTAAACAATGTAATGTCTTTTTCCTATGACTGCCAATGATTTGTTTAAAGAATAAAATGCCACATCATTATTCTTAGATTAATGACATAATACTATTAATAAATTAATATAAGGAAGGAGATTGTCACCACTTTATCACATTTTAATCCACTATTGTGGCCATATTATTGTCATTGTATTATATTACTTTACAAGTGCTATTTAAATCCCTTTCTATGTGACACCATCCCTAGTTCATGTTGTCACTTTCTCTCTATATTTTCTTTATCATTTGAGTCTACAGTCACCTTATGCCAAACCAGATCCCTGCTATCAGCCCCTACTTCACAACTTTGAACTAGCAAATTAAAACCGGTGAGTTTGGAGCAGTATGCCATAGTGATTTGCCAGTTCACAAAACCCAAAAGCTTGGTAAATAGATGAATTGTGTATGCATAAACATGGAAATAGATGCTGAAGTACGCAACTGTCATAATGTGTTGCATTGGCCACAAATTTTTCACATCGCAAAACATAATACGTGGACATGGGGAAATCAAATGGATGAGAATTTGGACCTTTACAGAACTGTTTGACTATTGATGAATTTGCCCATTAGTTGGTCATTATTAATTCTATGCATAATTTAAGAACCAGAATATTAGGGGTTTAGAACACATTAGTAAAGAGTGTGAACATTATGCTAAGTCCAAATGGTTCACTTTTCACTTAAATGAATTAGGAAATCTTTGAAGAGTCACTGAACCTTATCGTTCATTGGTTTTCATATACCTGTTGTTAGATTACATTAGGGCAATCCAGTTCTGGTAAAAAGTTGGAACCATTGAAAAATGAAGATCTATTGGATTCTTTAAGGATCTAATATTTAGGGCGAATTTTATTCAACTCAGAAAGACCACTCTGGCTCTTGCATTGTGCTCGCGAGATTTTTTTCGAGTTTTTGAGATTGAGTTTTTCGACCTCCATTTGTTGAATTTTTTTCAATGGAAAGGTAGCCATACTTTACATTAGGATCATGGCTACCTTTCCATTGAAAATTTTGAGAAATTGAGATAGAAAAACTCAATCTCGAAAACTGGAAAAAAATCTCACGTTAACAATGCGAGATTTCACTCAGTAAACTTGGAAAGACAGAAAGTGGTCTTTCTGAGTTTAATAAATTTCATGTAGACACTTATCAACTACAAAGATATTATCTAGTTTTTATTTCTGTACACCTACAAAATTTATATAAGGATACAAAGTTGAACAAAAGGCTTTTTTCCTATGAAATGATGACTCACCGACACGAGAAGCAGGCCATAATGGTTAGAATATTATTGTGGTATTTTATTTCTATCCTCCTACCTCTACACCTAATCAGCACTTCCATGCGGGGACTTGTTTCTCGCCTTGAAACCTGTCTTGCGGCTGCTTGTTAATTTAAAATGTTAGACCGGAAAAGGCTGAGTACGTTTCCAAGCCTTTATCAGATTCCAATTACACGCTTTTGGATCATGAGCTTAAAAATATTTACTAAAGCTTCCCAGTCTAGGCAACTTACATGATATGGTGAGAGGCCAAACTGAGAATGATCAGGGTAAAAGCTCTGTGTGTTGACACTGAAGAATAAAATGTGTAATTTGAACTATTTAAAAGTCAACCTTTAATATAGAGACAGACTGTAGGACTGCACTGATTATATTATTTTTTAAAGTGACCTTATTAAAATGTTCAATTACTGAAGGTAATTATAATAAAAGAATGTTCTTTATCTAAAGCTGAAACAAGCTAAGCATACCATTTACCATTTATCCATTAATGTTGTTTTTAGACTAACTAATAAAAGCAGTTGTAGAAGTCGATGCATGTATATACTGTATTTTATATTATTATTATAGAGTAATATAGCATTGATATTATAATGTCTTATACCATATGGAGGACATTTATAATAGCCAACAAAAATTGGTTTATTGCTAGGGAATTAGTGATAAATAGAGCTAAAATATTGATAATGCTGATTCGATGTTTATAAAGCCTCTTTTCATTGCCTTAAAGTGATCACCGTGTTGAGTAGGGTGAAAACTATCAACTATCAATAGCAATCTTTCATTGAGATCTATAAATTGGTCAAAGGTGCAGGAAACAAAAAAGAATGGCGATAACTCAGTGAATAGTGGCGAAATGGATTGAATAGGTCGAAGTGACCTTTATAAAGATCCCCTTAGGTATGAAAAGATACTGTATATTTCATGTCTATGCGTAAATGTTTGACTGATAATTGAAGTGCTCTCTTAGCATTAGAAGTTGATGAGGTCAGATTTTCTATTTTTTTTGTAAAAAAAATATTTTGTTACTTTTTTTCTTTATCGCGCCAATTCTAACGCAACTTTTGCGAGATGGGTATAGGACTTAATTACACAAATAAACAGAAGCTTTAATAAATATGATCCCATAATTACAATATCCCCAATGAAAAGTATTTCCTAAATAAGCTCCTCAGTGTAAATGAATATATCTGATAATTCAAGAATTTGGGGCAAAGTGGTGGCTCAGTGGTTAGTGCTGCTGCCTTGCACTGCTGGATTTTGGGTTCAATTCCACCCTGGAAATCATCTGCATGGAGTTTGTATGTTCTCCCTGCACATGTGTGGGTTTCCTCCCTCAGTCCAAAAACATACATCTGTGTCTGTCTATGTGTGTGGGATTGAATAGGGAAACTAGATTGTAAGCTCCATAGGGCAGGGACTGAAGTGAATGATAAATCTCTGTAAATATAGTAGCGCCATATAAAAATTAATAAATACAGAAAAAAAAAATACTCAAGTCTAACATCACTGCCTGGAAATGTGACTTGCCTTTATTTGAACGACTTCTGTCGTTCAGGAACTGTGTTCCTCTAATTAGGTAGCAACTTTGTTCTGTGAAGGCTCCAATTATGATTCAGGATTAAAAAAAAAATAGTAAAAGCTTTTGTCCCTTTCATATCTCTCAGAGCTGATATCACAGTTTTTAGCTGGGGTTGTGTTTACAAAAAGATGATTTTTTTTTCTCTCTTACTAAAGAACTTCGCTATAATCCAGTTTTAAATTAAAATAGTGAAATAGCCTTGACATTGATCCCTTTCTATAGTGGATGGGCTTCTTTCTATCTTTTGTTGCTCTTTCTTTAATAGTCAGATCTTATCAAATCAATCCTGACGGCTAACAATTTATTCCGGTTTCATTTGAGATTTACTAAAGGCTTTAACAAGGCATCTGATTTTGTCTGTGGTGTTAACGTTATTAAGACTCTTAAAAAGGCTTATGGGAAATTGGATGTGTATATGTGATTTCCCTGGCAGAAGAAAGGCTGCTTTTTCTTTACTAGGATGAAATAAATTGAAGTTTATTGCGTATAGTCTACAACGATACTTTGATTTTGGTACATTTATAAAGTAAATCTACTCCCTTCTTCTAATAATATTTTCTTTCTAATAAACACAAAACTTTATAAAAAGCCGTGAAATAAAATGTGTTCAATGAAATGTGTTCTATGACGGTTTACAACATCCTCTAGATTTAAAGTTCTTCCATTAGTTATTTCCATGTCAATGTCCATCATAGGCTGCCTGTCTTTATGTGCAATAGGATTATTGTAGAACTCTTTGGAATTTGAACTCCACTGACATCTACCACATCACCCAGTCTTATATTAAACGTTTTTTGGGGGGGTAAATTGTATGCACTTTGATGTATTGTTTATGTACGATGTTTACTGAAATACTGATGGGGATCCTTGTGTTAGTTATCCGTTACTAACTCTTTGATGTTGGTATAGTTTGCCTTGATGAGAAAGAACTGTTCTCAATGAGCTATTATAAAAAAATAATTTCTCTAAGTATTCACCGTAATTTATCTGTGGAAAAACCTGTATAATTTGGTAAATGTGATAAAATTAGTAAAAGGTCATAATGGGTGAAACTTACTAAGGGCGGATTTTTTCCGCCCGATCACAATTTTTACTGCATGTGCGGTATTTTTTCGCAAATCTATCAAAATTCCGCACGTGCGAACAGACATTAACTTCAGGCGATCATTTCTCCCTTAGTAAATTTCGTCCTATATAGACTTGTATTCATTTTCACTGACAGTATATATGGGCGAAAGTTATTAACGTCGAAAAGACCAGTCGGCTTTGTGAGTTTATCCCGCAAGATCTCGAGTTAATCCCACGATATTATCGCTTGAGTTTTTTTATCAAGTTTTTTGATCGGATTGTTCCATGGAAAGGTACCCATACTTTACATTAGTAGTAGGTTTACCTTTTCATTGAACAATCCGATTGAAAAACTCAATAAAAAAACTGAAGCTATAATCTCGCAGGATCAACTTGAGATCTCGTGGGATAATCTCAAAAAGCCAAAATTGGTCTTTTCGAAGTTAATAACTTTCTAATATCTGTTTTAATATATTTGTTAGTATCTGTAAAACCAACCCCTAAGATTTTCTTACTCAATCAAACTAGGCTGTTTAGGTCTCGGGCCATTCCTGCAAGAAACATTCTATGCAGGGGAACTTGGTTATAAAGTATGAACCAACTTCTGCTACTCAAATGGTGAATCGTATAAAGGCAAAAACATATGAATTTCAAGTTGTTACCCTGATCTACCCCAATACTCTACATCAGGGTAGCAACATGAAAAGGTTTAAGGTAAATTCTGATGAACATGTGACAGATGAACAGCTCCTTTTCTATTCTAATCACTTGCTTTACACACTACATCCTTATTGGGAGTAAGTGAATAGTTCAACTACAGCAAGAGGGCTTTGCTTCAAAATGCTACTTTTTTGTACCTCTAGACTATCCGTAGTAGAGTCTAATTAGACACACTGGATCATATTATAGACATTGAAGTTTACTGCAGCGATCCCTGCTCACAGCATGGATGCTTATTCTAGCCTGCCGGGACTGACACAACACAGGCTGTTTTAGTCTATGCACTTTACAGGAGCTGTTATCTGCACACATGTTGACCGGGTAAGTTCACTGGCTATAAATATTGTGTATTTGTTTGGCTCCCTACCTATGATTAAGTGCCCTAATGCACAAAACGCGTTAGGGGGGGGCCACTATCTGCTTTTAATTGTTTGTGGATTTACTTCATGTATCCTGCTTTTACTGCTAATTAAATAAATTTTTGTTTTTAACCGTTGGGAGTGCCGGAACCTCTTTTCTATTCTAGGCAATGGTAACTAAAGAGTTAACCCCACCCCGTGCTATACAGAGCTGCTGCTAATCGCACGGCCCCTGCAGACCTGTTAGTACCAGGTCCTCTGAACGGCGCTGATCACAGCTGAGTGACACTGGTGCATCTTGCCTGGGAAGGATGGAGAGGCGGGAGAGAGCCATACTGAGCGCACTGAATCCCAGCAACAAGTCCGGCCCCGGCCATTTCCACGCTCACAGCTGAGGTGAGTCAGGCCCGGGAAGCGTTTCTTTCTCTCATGAGCACAACTGCATGTTGGGAAAGCACCGCTATAAAGCGCTACGTAGCGGCTTGTTTATTCACCTCTCTGTTGTTTCCGGGGTTGCTGCGGATTACCAGGACTGTGACCAACCTCATCTACACACACAAGTGTGGGGGCACCGCGGGTAGAAGCTCCGAGCAGGAGGTCCTGAATTGCCAGTGTAGCTTGTGCCGGCGGCTTGCCTCCTGCCGGCGATGTCACACAAGCAATCACAGTCACCAAGGGGTCCGGGGATGTTCAGCCAGCCATCAGGTTCTGTGCCTGGCCTCGTCGCGACAAAGTACATTCTATGAATATTGATGAGCCGGCAGACGTGTCAAGCCACGGAATGACGATACACGTCTGCTGGCTCATCAATATTCATAGGATGTACGAACAAAGCTCCAGTCAGTAAGTAAATAGCCCTGAACCTAATATTACGCGTGTATAAGTCGAGTATTTAGTTTTAAATTATTTTTTTAACCTAAATTTCTCGACTTATACACGAGTATATATGGTAGATAGTGTTCCGTAAATGACCTTTGGCCTTGTCCTCTATCGTGACATGTGGCAATTTTAAGATGTATTGAGATAAATGTAAAGAAAGCTGATAAACATTAGAGCATTAGATTTACATAATTTATTATTATAAAAAGAGAATCTATTATTTAACAGAGAACTAGAGAACTTACTTTTGGAAACAAATAATTCTGATTTTCTAAACATAGTTCTCTATCGCATTTAAGACAAGAATTTCTACCGCCAAGTGCTATGATGAGGAGCATTGTAAAAATAAGGCTTGCAAAAATAGAAGTGCCTTGAAAGATCTATAAATGGGCACTTTTCATTGTCTGCAACATTTATTGGGGCTTTTTATTTGGCTTTTGTAGACAAGTGTTATGAATTAATGCATCCATCCCTACACGTTGGGTTCTCTTCCATTCATTCTATAGATGATTGATGGTGAATTAACTCATACTACAACTTTACTTTAGTCTTTAACCCACTAATGGATAGACAGAGAGATTTTAGATAAAAACTTTGAAAAAATCTAAAATTTGTACCTTACTTTTTTATGTACCATTTTTGTGTATTTTTTTTCTCACTTTATTTTTTTATAGTCTTAAACTTTAAATCCTTTCTGATCCATGAAAGTACACACATTGCTTTCGTAAAGACTTACCTAAATATGTGCAATTTTATAGTTACAAAGCAATTAGGCTGAAACTGGAGGAGTCATGTCAATGAGATAAAGAAATTCATATACTATTTAATATACTGGTATATTTTCTATATGGTTACAATACACACACACACACGCACACACACACACGCAGCACATATACATATATATATATATATATATATATATATATATATATATATATATTACCTTTAAATAAATATAAGAGGAGATCTCACTGGGGATTGAATGGACAGTTAATTGAAATAAAAAATATTAGAAATAAGGCAAAAACCTTTAAATGAAGCCAAAACTCTGCTACCTACAATATAGGTATTCCAAGGTAAGGAACAATTTCATGGACTATCAGGGACTTCCATAAAAAAGTCTACTTTCTGCTACAATATGCACCATTTTCCTTCAGTTATCTGATACTTGCCATCTAACTTATAATATGTGGTGTCTAACACATTTTTGAGAAAACGGTTTCTGTTTTATAATAACTAATACACCAGGGAATGGAGCAGAAGAACATTGTGTTTTGTATAGATGATATCACAGTAATACTTCACACACACACACATTGTCACAAGTGGTGCTTACCTTGAAGCCACGCCATTTATGTCTCTGGTGCTTATGATAACCTGCAAGCTCTGGGGATGAGTACAGCCCAGCCCTTACAGGTTCTCGGCCAATCACGGCCAGCTGACATCACAAGTGACATGACACATGCATATATACATTTTATTACACACATTCTAACACATGAGGTTAATACAACAATAGAGTAATTGTGTCAGGATCCAGAGTTTCCGTTTGTGCTTTTATCACGATCCCTAAGTACCAGGATCCTGAGTCTTGATTTACGATCCCTTAGACTATTTAAACCAGTCACACCCTCTCCTCTGTGCTCATTTATTTCTGAGCTCACAGTGAGCAGACTTAGCTCTCTGCTATTATCTGGAACTTTTGTTTATTATCTGTTCATCTTGTTTCCTGAGTCCTGTTTCCTGAGTCCTGTTTCCTGAGTCCTGTTTCCTGAGTCCTGTTTCCTGAGTCCTGTTTCCTGAGTCCTGTTTCCTGAGTCCTGTTTGAATCCTGAGTTCCAAGTCCTGAAGCTGCACCTGTATATACATCTGAGTCCTGTGTTTCCAGTCTGTGTTTATCTGCTTGTGCTCTGCTGCTGACAGTCTGCTATGAACTTTTGTTTCCTTTTCTCTGCCTGCTGCTTCTACAGTCCAGTTATTCTGAACTCCACAACTACAGACACTTGCCAAGGTCCCCTTCAGAGTAAGCAACTATTCTTAATTCTGACAAATTGGTTTAATGAGGTCCAGTAACTGATAGAAACCAATCGGTAATTAACATTCACTGGTAAATAATGAAATACAATAATGAAAGCCAAACTTCAATTGGCCACATTTGATTATAATTCATGAGTAAATGATTTCCCCTGTCATTACACTGCCATGATTATCTCCCTGTTTTGCTTTCATACAATACTAAACATTTCTTATATTAGCATTCAGTAGCTAATTCAGCAGATTTCCAGGTACTGTACTCATTTTCAGTAACATTTAATGTTACAGAAATTTTTTAGAATTAATAAATTAACATGTTAAGTAGTATTCCCATTTTCAGACAAATATTTTGCTTGTAGATTTAAATCTAGTGTATAATTAAGCAAGGGTAAGAAACAGGAGTTAACAACAGTCTAATGAGATGACTGAAGTTTGTGACCATCCTGCATCCGTAAGATTAAATCCAAGCAAAGACTTTGAGACAGACTGTAGTGTCCTGATGTGATGTCTAAGCTCCTGTGCAGAAGTACAAAGAAGCATGTGAAGCAGAGAAGAGGTCCAGTAGTGGTCTCGGTTCTGAATTAAAAATTCAATTCAATAAAAGAAATAAAAAAAGAATTAAGTAATTTACTGAAAGTGAAATAAAGTCCTCTGCAGTTTGAAGATGTCTTGTTTATAGGGATCTTCAAGAAAGGGTTTTCCACCATAAAAACCCACACTCTTTGAGTGATAAATTAAAACATGAAAGGCTTCACCCTGCTCTTCTCCAAATGTTGATAATTTGTCAAAAATTTGTAATAATGGTAATGTCGACGCAGTCGAACTAGTTACTTCTTTCCTATTTGGCTCCAAATTAGTATATGAGAATGAGTACTCGGAGAATCAATACAGAGAACCCACACTCGAGTTTCTTCTGAAGAGATTCTGCTTTATTGTTGACAGACACACTTTATATACTTTATTCAAAGAATAGAGAAAGGATAGAGTCCCACATGGGACGGATTATAACTTCATCTATGACTTTTGGTATATACTAGTTCCATAACTATTACAAACATCTAAATATATTATACATATTTGGGCTGTGACATCCGGCCAGCTAAATACTAGAATTGTTGTTGTAAGTTTTAGGAAAGTATTCTGAAGGCCATAACTCACGTATGTTTGACGTATTTCCGCTACCCAACTTTTATCCCAGTCACAAAATATTGTCATAACTTGTTTTTCTCAAATTCCATAGGAGAGGTCATTGTTACAGCTACAAGGTAACATACATAGTAACATAGTAACATAGTTTATAAGGCTGAAAAAAGACACAAGTC